>OZ004662.1:20653589-20725042 GCA_963924505.1 Agonopterix alstromeriana
GAAATACTATTCATTCGATAGTAATTAATTCGAAATTACTGGGTTAATTAGAATCGGACCACCGTACGAATTACGAAATCTGATTTCGTACAGTGCTCCTAGCGATTACATAGTGCGATATAAATAGTTTTTAATTACTAAAAATTTTAAGGGTGTATTTGAACAATGAAACTAAACAATTTTCCCTAAAAATATGGATCAAAAAACGAGAAAATTATGTCTAGTGTGAATTCTCTTCTTGTGCGCGACTCGGCTTTATTCCATACTACTTGCAAGCGCGACTTTTGCTCAAAAAAACGCGGGAACCGGTAATTTTCTATGGAGAAAAGGCGCGTCGCGCACGTGTAAAGAAATCATACTAGATATGCAGATTTTAAGTCTAATCATAAGCTTTCATCAAAGCGATGAGTAAACAAACATTTGGGCCTCGTTCAGGGACACATAGGGCGTCAGTCGCCGCGGTGTGTGGAGCAGGCTGCCGGAAACACCAACATACGGCGATGTATAGAGCGTTCAAGGAGAAGCGTTGTCAAACGTGTCAAATTATCATAGATTTATTGCCCGCGCTATGCGCCACATGACGCGCCGCGCGAGGCTCCGCGTCTCCCTGAACGAGCCCTAAAGCAGGCACTTCACTCTCGCGAGAACTTTGCCGGCTTATGACGCCACGAGAACTATGAAGGGCATCCACACTCTTGTACTCGGCGACAATGTATTGCCGGTTTTACAGTTTTATAATAGTTAGTTTAGATTAGAAGCGGTAGAGAGAGGCGTAGGTACCTGCGTGGCCGTGTAGTCGAGCAGCGTCAGCTGTCCGCAGTCGACGAGCAGCGGGCGCGGGCGCACGAGCCGCGCCGCCGCCTGCGCGCGCGCGCTGAACTGCTCCGCGCTCAGGTACACCAGCCCCGGCGCCGGCGCCAGCCGCGCCACCGTGCCCGCCGCGGTCTGTGGACGCAGGGGACCGTCAGCTCGCGAGCAGAGCGTAGTGTGTGAGGTGTGGTGTAGTGTGAGGTACCTTGTGCGCGGTCAGCTCGATGGAGGGCCGCAGCAGGGCACGCAGGGGCCGCGCGAGCTCGGCCAGCGCGCCGCACAGCAGCGCCAGCTCCACCGACGCGAACACGCTCACAGTGAACGTGAGCACCACCACGCACAGCTCCGAGCGGCTCGAGCGCCACAGCCGCACCACCGTGCCGACGTCCACCTGCACGCAGCGAGATATAGCAGTAGCACCAAAAGTAACACCATTGTTAGAGTTTCATCCTATTTTAGTTATTTATAAAATGTTGTCATCGCTCACCATGAACATGACGGCGCATATCAGCACGGAGGAGAGGCAAGCCTTCGGGATGAAGTAGAAGTACTGCGTCATGAAGATCAGCGCCAATAGCGTTATTATTCCTGAAACGTATGGAGCTCCGGTTAAGAGAGGAAAAAACGATATCGCAATGAAGTTATTTATTTGTTGGAAGATTTTTTGAACTCTTCACCGCCACGGTGTGAGACCGCGGAGCGCGTGAAGGCGCCGCACGTGGGCATGGCGCCCACCAGTGAGCCCGCCACGGGCACCGCACGTAGGTACGTACCGGAGTAGAGCCCCGCGAGCGGTGACCGCACGCCGCTGGAGTGTGAGACCGCGGAGCGCGTGAAGGCGCCGCACGTGGGCATGGCGCCCACCAGTGAGCCCGCCACGTTGCACAGTCCCAGCGTCACCATCTCCTGCGTCGCGTCCACTCGACCACCCGTCGCTGTAATCGAGTTAGCTTACTGTTATTATTACTATTGTTCAATGTACCAGGAATGGTGAGATGCGGAGCACTCGAAACCGGCAGGCATATATGACAAAGATCCCTTGTATGTGAAGATCATGTAAATGGCACGTTTTAGTCTCCTTTACCCCAGAAGAAGTGTCGTTATAGACAGATCAAATATTTAATAAAAATGTCAATTAAGACAATTAAAATAGAGATATAAAATTAAAATAACTTAGTGGGTATAGTAGGAAGATAGAGATACGTACAGAAAGCCTTCGCGATGGCGATGTTGGCGAGCACCATGATGACGGGCATCATGAACAGGCCGGGGCTGAGCCGCGACACCATCCCCACGAAGCCGACCGTGCCGTTGTGCAGCGGCGCGCTGAACGGCGGCAGCGCCACGGACGGCAGGCCCGGCTCCACCCGACCTGGGAGGCGACGAGCCTTGTGGTTAATATCCTACCTACTGACAGAGATCTGTGCGATACACTGAAATACTGCGGCCCTGACAAGCGGCAAGCGAACTAATGGCAACGTCATGTTGTCATCTGCACTGGGCCTAATTGTAACTGTTCTGTAGCGTAAAAGGAAGAATTTCTGCCATGTTTTTTCTGCAGATGAATTGTCCGGCGACCAGAGTCGTAGCGTCGTAAATAAATAACGAGGAATCCTCCATCCCTTGAGTTGGAGTCAGCACAATAATAAATGAGCTCCTCCCAAGTCGTATAATTACCGGAGAGCTTGAACCAGGGGTGTGTGGCGGAGTGTGGGTCGGACGAGCAGTAGGCGAGGGCGGCGGCGCTGCAGACCACGAGCGCGTTGCGGCTGATGGAGAGCAGCCACAGCGCCTGCCCGAGCCGGCGACGCTTCGGCGGCACGCGCACGTCCTTCACCTTCTGCAACACGCGCGGCTCACCGACTTAGTGACGTGACGACCGATGCTACTTACAACCCGGTCACATTATCTCTGCACCGGATACGCGTCTCAATAATTTGGAACACGGTTTCACACCGTACCAGAGCGTCGATATAAAGACATCGACGCCAGGAGCACTGATAATGTGACCGGGTTGTATGGTTGTTAGCCTGGTAATTACGAAGTCAAGATGGCGGTACCAACCTTCCAGCACCTTCGTACGCGCAGACCTCCGACTTTAAATACTCATAACATTTGATTGAACGAATCTTCTTGATGAATGATGAAATAAAGCCTAAATGTTAATCCGAACTAAGCCCTATGCTGTCATGAAAACCCCATCCAAATCGGGACAGTAGTTTTTAAGTGATGCGTGCACAAACAAACAGATAAACAGGCAAACATTCTAAAAATGGTATCAATGCATTCAATTACGTATCCTAATCGCAATTAATATTTTAGAAAATATCTTCAATATACACACGGCGACACATCAAAATACGAAAAACCAAAATAAGCTGGCCGCTTGTAGGTATAGTAATGTATAACGTCGAGCGGCCAGCTTATGTTGGTTTTGCGTAGCTTGATGTGTCGCCGTGTGTACATCCATACCAAGTATGCAATTTCATTAATAAAAATCTTTTCAGCAATATTTAGCACCCAATTCCAACTTTGGCTTTATCTCAATGGATTTAAATAACTTAAACAATAACATTGGTCCCTCTTTATGACGTCGAAATGCGGGACCGCTGCCTTTCACTCGCAAACTACGAAATGTATGACACATAAGGAGAGTACACTCGTACATTTCTTGATTAATAAAGTCAGAACACGGCCGCTCTCATTGATTGTTTAGATCGGAGGGGGAAAGAGCAAAGTTTCATAGAGCATCAAAAAATTTACTGAAATTATTCCCTACTATTTAGTTTGAAAGGATCGAGTGAGCAATTTCAAGACAAAACTTTATAGATAACCAGATATGTGAAATATTAACCACAACAAACATATCTAAAGATTCCATTCTGTATGTTTCGTACGAGAATCTTCCTAAGAAGATTGATCCTTCCCTTTGATAAAAAATGCTAGCCGCATAAGAGCACAACAACGCCAACCCAACGACGGAGTTGAAGCAGTCGCCGTGGCCGAAATCAACCAGGAGCAACACATGTAAGATCACAACACAATCCACAGCCATAAAGAATGGCATTAAAGAATAACAAATATAAGCACATACTCTAAGCAGCAGCAGCGTGGTGCAGCAGACGGCGCTGAGCAGACAGTCTCCGAGGCGCGCCGTGTGGATGGCCTGCGAGATCAGCGTGACGTTCTCGAGCGGCGACTCGGCGGTGAAGGAGAGCCCTAGCAGGCCCTTCACTTGCGCCACGACTATGATCACCGCCGTGCCCGACGTGAACCCGCTCGTCACCGCCGGAGATATCAGGTCCACCAGGAAACCTGCCAGGGAGTACATCATTTATCATTTCGACTACTGTTTCTAGACAACCTTCAAAGTAGGTAATGATAGAGTAAATTCGCAACATTTTATCATCAGTAATAATTATAGTAGGTACTCTGTGGTATTAGCATCAAACCTGAATTAAAATTTATTATACACGTGGTGTTTGACGTGTACTTTGATTGCACAACGGATTCTCTACGACAATTATATTTTATATCATAATATAATAAAGTGATTAATTTTTATAGGTAGGTATAATAAAGATTTTATTGAGAGGCTTTTCTATTTTTATGATTATTATACAACTATGGCGCAGTTTTATATAATATTAGGGTAAACGGTAAACATTGTCAAACTTCCACTTACGCGACGTTATAAAGTAATTAGCTTCTAATTTGTTTTCTTTATTCGTCTTGTAGACACTCGGCAAATTAATACTATGTAAACTTGTCTTGTCACCGATATGATATATAAACTCATATTAACGCATATGCTCACGACTATATTCCCCGAAGGGGGAATTCAGAGATATTCTGAAACCTCAGAACATCCACGTTTCACCAGTAGTACCGAAACTCTGTCCAGTGTGACGGGGAGTGAGCCCGTCGCCACATAATGGACAGAGGGTACAAATACATGCCTCGAAATTGCAGCATGCAGGTTTCCTCACGATGTTTTCCTTCACATAAAAGCCAGTAGTGTTACAAATCGTACATAAATTCCGAAAAACTCATTGGTACGCGATGGTCTGGACGGGGATCGAACCAACGCCTTCTGCTCTTATTATATGTACTTATTTTTCATTTCGAACATAAAAATAACTTCACAGTGGTCATGACGTTATGGGTTCTATAACCTCGAGATTAAGGTACCAATATGCGTTTGGATGAATATTTAATTTGGGTCTTCAAAAGGCAATCGTAATTTATTTATGTTTTATGGAATACTAACGACCCGCCCCGGCTTCACCCGCTTGCGATCTATTAATATCAACCCACATCAACCCACTGCTGGGCATAGGACTCCCTTTTATTGCGCCATTCCTCACGGTCCTGTGCTAATCTGATCCAATGCGAACCCGTCACTCTCACAATGTCATCAGATCAATGTGCTGGTGGTCTGCCTACTGATCTCCGTCCCTCTAATGGCCACCACTCTGATACTGCCTTGGTCCACCGGCCACCTCTAGCCAAGTGTCCTGCCCATCTCCATTTCAACTTTGTGATCCGCTTAGCTTACCCGCGTCTTCGGTTTTGGTTCTTTGTCGAATTTCGACGTTTTAGGTTCTCGGTCCGCCAGTGATATGCCTAGCATGGTACACTTCATGTGCTACTTTCGAGTATAGATATACAACGTGTTCATGAATAAGCGTAAAACCTCATACACCCCAACTGATTCATAACAAAATAATTAGATTGAAACAATAATTTCATTATTTTGATAGTTCAAATTTAAAGTTATTCGCATTTTAAGTTTTGAGACAAAAATGATTTGTTATCATTTCAGCAATTAATGAAAGCGCTAACGTGCTCATGGATACATTTTAAGAATCTTGTATTACTAGTAAGTAGGGTGAAAGTGCCCGAGCGGTGGGTTGAGATCGTGTTCAGTAAATTTTTAATTTTACATACAAATTATTTATTATTTTGAAAAAAATTACCTATGTTGAAACCATGATAATTCGATTCTTCTCTCGATTCTAAACAAACTACTTTCTAGTTTTGCGTTAATTCATTAACACGTTGTATAAGACAGGCAGATAGAATCTAAGACAATATAAATATGGACGAGTTACGCGTGTAAACCTACTAACAAACTTTTCTGCCAATTTTCGCAGGGGACGAGGTAGCATGATCTTTGGATTTTATTCAATTACTTTAGATTCGAATTTTGATTGTTAAAAATAGTCTCGTGTGAACCACAAGTTTAAAGTTATTGTTCCGCAATTAAAGCACAGATTATTTAATAGTAATTACAGGCCGTCTCGTTTTGTGATAAGGTATAGAATTGTATGTAAATGCACATGATCAATTGATCTTGTAACGTGGCAAAGAGGAAATGCTACCGCAAGGCTGGTCCCTTGTTATATGGTCTAAGGACAGAATGGATGAACGAATAAGGGTTTCTGGTTTGACTATGGAACCCTAAAAAGCTTACGGATTTTACTACAATTTAAATAAAAGCGTATTTACCTACCTACTCACATAAAAATGCTAATTTGATCATTATTTAAATAAAGAAGTAATCAATTTTCCATTCTGACAACACAAATAGGTAACATGCATTTTTCGTTTGTTTTTTTTTAAACTCGACACCGACAAATTTGTTAGTAGTATTAATCCTACCTAGGCTTCCTGTCGAGTCTTGGACCTCCTTTTTTTTTATAATGTCTTTAACGGCTCTGGATACTAGTCCTTTTGAGCCAGTCGTAATTTTTTTCATTATATTCTTTATTTTGATGATGGGATGATAGATGACGATGAATCTATGGTCGATTTGTAAGCTCGCGCGTTGCCGCCAAAATGACCATGTACGAGTTAACTTGAACCAAAACTTATGTTCTGTTATCGTATTTATTTGAGATTCCTGTTACGTCGGTCGCTTTACGCAACTGTTTGGTACACAATCCGCACGAAATTATGTCACAAATATCACTAAAACCAACTTTTTACGAATTTCAAATGACACGAAACACAACAAGTGCAATGGCGCCAAGCAAAACCCCTTGGACCTCCTCGTCACCAATGTTACCATGATCCTATACAATCTTGAAACCCCCATCAGACAGCACAGCACAGAATCGCGTTTATGCCCTATGTGCTGTAGCGCTTGCTGCCCACACGATAAGAAGACGAAGCTTGCTTCCGCGGACGATCGCGTGCTTCCGCGTATTATCGCAGGCGGTCGCGTTTGCGTGCTGTCGAATGCTATAGCGATCGCGCTTGATCGGCGCCGTAAGCATACGATAGCATGCTATCGCGCGCGGTCGCACGCGTCAGCACGCCATCGCCTCCCTGCCGGCAATCGTATTTTGGCCGCGCTGGCGACCGCATCGCCGATGCTGCCGCGCGCGATAGCACTCACGCTATCTTTCTTGCTCTAGCAAATGACGTTCCTCGTCGAGCGTCAGGAAAGGATAGAATCCGTGCTGAGAGATGTGGGTCATCCCTTAATCAGTCAAGTGTATTGGACCGACGCGACGGGCTCAGATTATAAATCATGCACCAGAAAGAACTGAATTAGCGGGGGTGAGTGAAGAAATAATCTGCCAATAGCGTGCTCGTTCAATCACATCATATCTAAACTGAAGCGCTGCCATTGGTAGGTTATTTCCTCGAAGACCAACCGGTAGACAGACACCTTTCATTCTGTGTTAATGAGAGAACAGAGAACCCGGCTTCGCCTTAATAGAAGTATGCTGCCCGCGTGCCACTGATATGGTCGATATACCACATTTTTTCATACATTTCCTTAGTTTTTTAAATGACATATACAGTATTACTCGGGGAGCAGCTACTGCTTATTACTGCAGACTATGGGGGGACCACACCAGTGACGGCGAAGCGCCCTGGTAGGAAAACCGAACCAGTAAATGAACTTAACCAACCTGCTCAAGGGCCACCCTTAAGAGGTACGGACCTCGGCAATGGGCGTTGCTAGGACTTCGCGGCGGATTGAGTAGTGGGGATCGGTAAGAACCAGCCAGCGTAGTGCCGGTAGCGTCTGTAGACGCCAGAAGAAAATGGAGCGGGCAGAGATCGCGACTGTCCCCCGCCGCGACAACGGGGACCTCGATTATTGCGGCGACGCAACACGCGGAGATGATTGTGTTACCGGCGGCGGTGGTCGTGTTGTGTGAGTTTATGTTAGTGTGTCGTGACTGTAAGGCCGCTATCATGGCGACCGTGATCGCATCGTCCGGATCGTCTAAGACGTTCCGAGGCCGACGCTTCGTGAGCCTATTATACAAACAGTGGTAGTTGGCATTGATCCTAATGAGAGTGTTTGAATGACGTGGGAGGGTGGCGAAATAATCCATCACTAAATCGTATACAATTCAATCGTATATATCGTCAACTCGAAATCGATATACATTTCTTTAGTGCTCATGCGATTTCCACTGGTTCTCTTTTCTGTGGTGTGAACAACGTTCTAAAGCGTTTTTCTTTTTTAAAATTGTTTCCTAAAAATTATCAACAGATGGCATGTTCATCGCTCCATAGAGAAGCTCGAGAAGTATGCGAGATCATGTCGAAATCATGTCAAGCTCGAGCCTGCCTTTTTTAAAAGGCCAAGGGATCGAGCCCATACAGCCATGTCAGACATAAACAGTTTCAAATTTTTGATTAAAATTAATTGTAAATAATGAAATATTCCATTAAATGGCATTCCGCCGGCATCTTTTTGATCATCTTTATTATTTTAAAGAAGACATTTTGATACTATGACCTTTATCCGCGCTGATCGTAGCGCCATCTATCGATCCCCAGGAACATCACAGGAAAAACGCTCATTATAAATATTAAGTGATCAGTTACCAAGCTTGAGTAGACCCATGGCGAGGACGAGGCACCCAGAGAGGAAGGTCAGCAGCACGACGAACTGTATGGGCAGGCCGTGGCAGATCTGCAGCGTCATCAGCGCCATGAGGCTCGTCGGCCCGATCGACACCTCCTTCACCGTACCCAGCACCACGTACAGCATCGTACCTGCGCAGTACAGTCCACAACATCCTCAACACACGTACATACTGATACCCACACACAGCATATACACCACTAGTTTTTAATAACTAAAAAAATATTAAGGGTGTATTCAGATAATGAAACTAAACAACTTTCCCTGAGGAACAAGGGTCGTAAAACGAGAATTTTTGGACCTCCCATACAAAAGTGCGGATCAGCCGATCGATTTTCTAATAAATGTTCTTTTTACTATAACATGTACACGTCCCCTTGTCATCTATGAGTATAGCTTCGTATTGTCCTAGTCGTGGCCAGCCGTTAAGTATTGTTGCGAAATATTTCTGGACATCAATTTTCTCGGTTGTTTTTCGCGGTGCCAGAATAAGGGGTAGCCCAGAATATAACTTCACACTATTCACATACTATACGTTATATTGAGGACCTCACAGAAGTCCTGGCGAGAAGAATTCAATCCAATTCAGGTCTAAGAGGTCTCATTCATTCGATATATTAAGTACTTATATATACATAGATGCTAATGTAGTAGTAGCATATAGCTTACAGTATCGGTAGAGTTGTCTGCTAGAGTGTCGGCGTCCGAGTGAAAGTCTGGATATTTTTGGTAGAATTCTGTCGTTCCTTTTTCACGACACCGAATATAGAGCGCGAAGATCAGATAGTTCTCGCGAGGGAAATTTGTGATTTGACTTAAATAGTGACCTCATTAATAAGATTCAAGTGGAGACCTACCTCAGTAGGAGGCTCAATAGGTAGGTGTTAGACTTACCGACGAACGAGGAGTATAGTCCGTACTGCACAGGTAGGTTGGCGAGGGCGGCGTAGGCGATGCTCTGCGGCACGAGCGTGAGGCCGAGCGTGAGGCCCGCCACCAGGTCCGCCAGCGCGTCGCCGCGCTCGTAGCTCCGCGCCCAGCCCAGCACCGGCAGCCGCCGCCGCGCCAGCCGCACCGCCCACCCCTCCGTCTTCACGCTCTTGGGGAACGGCACCCCCTCGTCCGCATCCACGTCACTCATCACGACTGCTGGTCCTTGTGCCGCTAATTTTTAAACTATAGTTTCTTCGCGATCGAGTGGTCGTCTAGAAGGGGTGGGAGCGGGTCGGGTCGAGTCGGGCGTGCGATCTCGGTGCCCCTTGTCTCGGGACTGCCGCATTATCTCGCGCTGGAGCTCCGTGCTCGACAAACATCACCCGGTGTAAACACAACGGCAATGGTAAGGTTACCGATATTGTCTCTCTGATAACATAACCACATTTATTTGAGGATTTGATCCAGTAGTCTTCGAGGTAGGTAGGAGGTAGGTAGTGATACACATTTGTTCGCAGACACTTTTTTTTAAAACTTGAATTAGGCTCAATGTTATACCGTATAGGTCAGGACACCTCACTTCACCATCACATAATCAGAGATTTCCATGTTTATGTTCCAATCGTTCTAAAAATAAACACCATTTTCAACAGCGATCGTAAAGTTTGAGGTGAGAACAAACCAGTAAATTACTTTAATTTAAACAAACGACTAGAGAGATATTATTTTCTAGATTTATTAGTTCGTTACATAATTAAAGTACTATAATAGGAGAATGATCTCACACGCACAGCACAACTGGTTTCATAATGCAACATCCATGTTAAAGATCCCTCGCTATTAACGAGATTGTTTCAAGTGGTCCTCGTCACATTCGAATTACCTGTTTTTAATAAAAACAAAGTGTCAAAGGTAAGTGGACTTGTAACGAATTCAAAGAAGACGCCTGCGTTTGCGGCCGGCGAGGTGTCCAAGTTGTTCATCTGTGCTCTGAGGTCTTTACTTTACTTTGATCAATAAGGGTTGAGTCAAGGTTGAGACACATTGACCGGCGACGAACGACATCGACACGGCGGGCCCTTACAAAAAAACAGTTTGCTTTTTGGACCCGCCGTCGTCTGCCGTCGGTCAATGTATCTAAACCCTAACAAAATCAATAAAATCAAATCAACCCACTGCTGGGCATAGGCCTCCCTTTTATCTCTTATATATTTTGTCCACACCATTTTAAAGATCCAAGGATGTTGTATGCTCATTAATCAATCAATTAGCTTATTATTAAAAAATGTTACAGTTAGGTAATTCTTCTTTTTTTAATTTTAAGCATAGCATAGCATATGCTCACGACTATATTCCCCGAGGGGGTAGTCACAGATATTCTGAAACCATAGAACATCCACGTTTTAATTTTAATCTTTGATAATTACGCGGTTAAACATTCTAACGAGTTCTTACATCGTCACGTTCACGTCGCACGGGATACAAATCGAGAAAATCGGAAATAATTATAAACGTGGTAAGAACCTGTTAAAACGTTTTACCTTTTTTAGTTTAAAATAATTACGAAATAACCTAAAATAGCGAAATTTCTTTGACAGAAGAGACCCATAGTTTTATCAGTAGTTTTGGACAAGTTCATCACCTACATCCTCCGTGTACACGAGCCTTACATGATTATAAAATACTAGAGTTTGCCCTTAACTTCGGCCGCACAAATTATATAGGTACCAGATTAAAAGCCAGATTATAAGCTATCAAAAATCGGCACAGTCGTTTTTGAGTGATGCTCGAACAAACAAACAGACAGACAAAAAATCAATGTACGGACACTCTTCTGTAACAGTTTTGTAATAGTTAAGATATTGTGCTATAAAATAAATCTCTACATCTCTTTAAAAAAAATTAATTTTAATTATTTTATTTTATCATGTTTTGATACTGAACTCGAAAAAATTATAAATATAAGTACCTAAACTGAATCTCATAACATGATGGCTATTGATATAAGGATTCTATTGAGAGAATATCACAACGATTTTATGAATGATATGACGACACAAGATAATGCGCGCTCGCTCCCACAATCATACTAAATATTTGTTTTATTTAATTACATATTAAGAACATAATATGACGACGCTGGGAAATTCAACTTGTTGTTTGTGCTCAATTTTATTTAAGGAAATAACATTTTGATCTCGAGTATTTATTGTTTATGGACTTGTTAACATAAGTACTACCTATCTGCTAATTTCACTATTAAACTGAACTTTGATTACAACATCAACGAACTTGCGAAAGAAAATCTGTTTAACTTTCCAATCCACCCCCTTAAATTATAGATCACGCTTCAAACCAACAGCTTATTTTCATATAGGAAATTGAAGCAGCCCCTCTAATACGATTTCTATACTTGCGCGCGACTCGGCTTTTTTCCATCCTACTTGTCGCGGCAAGCGTGACACAACATTCGCTCTCTAAAAACCGCAGGAAGATCGCAGGCGCATCACGCGCGAGTAGAGAAATCCAACTATGTAGTAGCGGTCGTGGTATGGCAGCGTTTTGCACGCGAACGAAAGAGATAAAAGGCGTGATGTAGCCTTATCGTGCGCATCATACTACGGCCGCTGGTAGTTATAAGATGTCGCATATCTCTGCGATGAATTTCATATCAAAAGCTACAATAACAATAATACACCGTTCCCAATATACAATAGATTTATTGATAAACAAATCCCCCCTCACCCCATAACATAACTCTATATAATACAATACAGATATATTTAAATGCACCACCAGCACCTAGTGTTAGTGCGAACGATCTCATTAAATATATATATGCAATTAAGTATATATAACGTGTCAACACACAATTATAATATAAGATAAGGCTGCTCGCTAGCTCAGGTACTTACACTAAATTTGTCGACTTACCGATACATTAGGTTCTATATCACTAACATTTTATATACAAACTCGGTTGTGTTCCGGTGCAGCAGTCCACGTGACGACCAGACAACTAACACTCATTCATTATTGATATATTTACTATAATATATAGCAGGGTTTCTCAAAGTGTGGTACACCAGTTAATCGTAAGGGATACGCGAAATTTACGCAATGACGGCGGTTTATAGCTGATTTGTTTGGGTAGCAAGACAAGAAGAATATATGGAGCTTACACGTAAAGCGGACGGTGAGAAAAATTTCTCCGAGAATCGACTCCATTTGCAACAAAAATAAGCTCGTTTAATGGAGTGGAAATCACATCAATTAATAAAACTAATGTATCTGTTGCTCTTTTGTATTTATTTTGTAATAAAATACTTAATTTGATCTATCTATATCCGGTTTTGTAAAGAGGTTCGTCGTTGTCTTGAAAGTCTAATAGGGGTACGTGGAGCTGTAAGTTCGAGAAATCCTGATATAGCGGATATATGGCAATGGCGAAGAAAAGCATCACATCACATTTATTACAAGCTACGCTCACTTTCTACCAAAATTGCTTGTATGGTTTTGGTGAAATGTACCATTTATTTTTTGTTGTTTGTTTTCTTTATAAATAAAGATAGGTAGTTTTAGTATAGGTATATTAGAGCAAGACGAACATTGTATCGACCTGTATGAGCTTCCGTCGCTAGTTAAAACACATTCAAAATATTTCCGCATTTCCGACAACAAATCTACAAGAACATATTCAATCTATGACTGACACATAATTTGATAAGTAAGACGACTTGATAACCTTATAACAATGTACCTATTATTAGTTTGCTGTAGGTATAGGTACGGTCGGCAAGGAAAGTTCATTAAACACTTCTATATCTTAAGAGAGAACCTACACTATTTCTCAAGTGATAAATTGTGACTGGTTGGTCACGTGGACTCCTGTGGGCGCTCAAGTAACAAATAAAAATAAAAAACAAATGACTGCGATCAACCGTTAGATACAAACAAAATAAAACTTTGATAGACTATATAATACCGGTAACTAAATGTAACAGAAATGCTCCCAGATGTAAATAATTATATAAATAAATAATAATAACTATTGTAGTAGGTAGTTACTTGATTTTCTTCATGATGAGGTCTATCTGCTCGTCCACCCGCGGGCTGGTGCCTCTGCATAAAAATACAAGAGGTTAGGATGCATCAATTATAAACTCTATTACAATTGACAAAAGAACAAATTCATATCACATTTTATTCATGAATCCTGAAATTCGTCTCTCCAGACCAGAGTTAAAAACTGAACCAGATTTGATAGGTAAGTAATATTTTCAAATGCTAAGGAAGGAACAGCAATAAAAGTAAATTAAAAGAAGAAAATTTTTTTCCATTATAAATATTTTTAAATTTGTGTTTTGGACGGGACTTCGAAGTTTTGTTGATTTTTATACAAATTGGCCGCGTCACATTTAAAGTTTGTATTACAATCGGGTAAAAGTCCCGTCCGAAACTACAATTAAAATGTTTTTTTTTTGCCTTTCATTTACAATTGGCATGATTAGCGTTTGTTTGCTAACACTGTTGTCTATATGAGTGATATCGATCGATAGTCTTCACTATGTGCTAAGTACTGCAATAAGCTTCGGATAAAATCTATAGATATATATGTACAAAAGGCACGTTATGGAGTAGGTACTTACATACGTAACAACATATTATTGTTGCGTATGAATCAATTCATTCACATGCCTTTTATATATCGTGACGAGGCTAAAGTTCGAGTCCTCGGCTCGACAGTCCTTTGTTCATAGATATTATTGTATTAATAGCTTCGGGTTCGGAGGGAAAATTACCGTGTTATCAAATTTATTGAATAATTGTGATATGTGGCCGGTGGAGAGACTGCGGCTGCGTATCGCTTGTAGGCCAGCAGTTTAGGTTATAAGGACAAGTCTAGTTAACGATATTTATAGTTGTTAATATTGTTATGTTTTGTTACTTTTGAGGAGAAGGGTCTTTACACTTTTTCTCTCCGTGTGTGGCTTATTGTTTCCACCCTGTATTCTAGACTAGACTTTAGTGGTCTATACGGGATGTAAACTTAAATGCATTATATATATTATGGGGTTCTTCAGACCGTCAGACTGAACAACTTTCACAATGGAGCCCAAAAATTGTAACGAGCTCTGTCAGTTTGGAGTTTGTGAGCGGTAATTCTTTTGAAAAATAAAATAGAGCGAGCGAAGTGTGCTACAAATTTTTACAGTTTTTGCACCTTACATGAAATATTTCCCTTTTTACGAAGATCTAATTTTACCCTGACTAAAGTTATACTAGATACCGGAGAATCTCCTCAATATCCCTGACATTCTCTGACCACCTGGAGCTTCCCTGACTTTCCAGAAAGTGAACACCTTGATAGTGAATGTTGTTCAGTTAGATGGTCTACGCTAGCATTGTGTCTTAGGGTCGTGGCAGGCACTAGGCACTAGACAGGTACCTGAAGGCGGCGGGGTCGGGGCCGACGAGCGCCACGAGCTGGGGCACGTCCTGGGAGTGTGCGGCGAGGCGCGCGAGGGCGGCGCACGCGCGGTACAGGTGCTCCTCGCCCGGCGCCCACTGCAGCAGCTGCAGCACCGCCATGGCGAGCTCCACGCACACCTCGTCGAACACCTGCGCGCGCCGGTAAGGTTCGAACGGAGAGCTCAGTAAGGACAACTAAACAGTGATACTCTCCATACCAAGCTGCGTACACCGGAATTATATTCCAGTTCGCTAGAGGTCGTTATATCCTCGAATATTACTCTGATTAGTTACCTAAGCTACCTCTCTTACGCAGTTGGTTTCGTTCATTATATTGGAAGGAGGCAAGAAGTCAGCGCTATCTAAGAAACGATATTTTGAGCTTTTTCCGAGGTACGCCACTTAGTATGGAGAATAGCACTCTTTCTTATCTAATTTACTCTACGGTATTGACTATGTGCACGACACTAGCGCCATCTAGCGCATTACGAACCCGTGAATTATTTGATAAAATGTTGGAATAAAGTTTGTTATTTTATATTAAAATAAAATTAAAACTAAATGAGCATATAAGCATATACTCACAACTATACAAGGTGTAACAAAAATACAAATAAACATTTAAGGAAGTGGTTTAGACCATCAAACTGAACAACTTTCGCGAAAAAAAGATAAGCTGTGTCATACATTTAACTCGAGTAGATTTGTAGTTTAGTATGGAACATCAGATTTTTTTTCCTGGTTTCGATATTGGCCCCATAGTGAAAGTTGTTCTGTTTGATGGTCTAAAGTTTAGAGGGAGGCCTTTTAAAAGTAAATTGTTCAAAATGTTTGTTTTTACTTTTGTAACACCTTGCATTCCCCGAAGTGGTAGTCAGAGATATTCTGAAACCTCAGAACATCCACGTTTCACTAGCAGTACCAAAACTCTGTCTAGTGTGACGGGGAGTGAGCCCTTCGCCACTTTAAATACTTTAATGGACATCGAATAAAAACTAAATAGGTAAATGAGCAATTTTCCGTTTGTTACGAAATCCTCATACAAACCTAGTGAACTCCTAGATAACAATAACAACATTCCTGCCAAATTATATGTTGGTATGGTAGTCTTTGTAGTTTTGGATATTTGGGTGTCGAGTGAGTGTTCTGATTTGCATAGATTCAAGCAAATCTGAAACAGCTTGTCCGAAAATAGTTCAAATTTCTGCCACAGCGTGCGCTGCGATCGATTTGACAGTTAGTTCGCGAGAGAGGGGCTTAGGACCACACGGGGTCTTCTAGTCTAAGAGCCTGTTTCACCACTTCTAGATTAGTTCTTAATAGCTTATCTGACAAAACGTTAGGCATATTTCATATGAAGGATATGTCAAACGATCTGTCAGATAAGCAATCAAGAACTTATTCAGAAGTGGTGAAACAGGAAAAGTAAGGAGCTTTAAAGCTCACGTTTTAGTATGCGTTGAGTAGAGCATAAGAACGTGCGAGATCTTGAGTTTGGTTTGTTAATTTGGACCTAAATCAGAATGCACTGGATGTACTTTTCACGAATCGTACGGACCAGGAGTGCGATTTTTGAAAGTCACGTTTAAATCAGCAGTAGAAAATGTCAAAATTACTATGGAGATTATGCATCTTTCTACTGCTGATTTTAACGTGTGATTTTCAAAAATCGCACTCCAGAACGTTGCGTTTCGTACGCGATGGAAATGGATTATCGTGTTACGTCTAATTTTGGTTTTGTGCACAATGTTTTGTCGTACAAATCACGCGAACACCCGTAGATCATGGAGTCATGTCTCTTGCAAGTATCCAAACATTTAATTCCTTGGAGTATTTATCGACACACAGCAAAAAAAATTATAGCAAATCGTAAAGTATCAGATGAACTTTCGTCTTTGTTAAAATATGTAGGGGATACTACATTCGACAGAATATGACGCATTTTCGCGAGAAATCAGTTGCTTCATCATTTTAAAAGCTTAAAGTAAAACCTTACAAACTGCATGTTTGAAAATTGTTGTTAGGGAAGTTTCAGACTATACCAAACTTTTTTTTCCTTTTTTCCCTACAAAGTTGTTAACACGTTCGTGGACAGTGACTGGCTACAGCAGTCTTAACCGTGGTGTAGCTAGATTTTCAGACCGCCTTGTTCAACTCCGACCACCGGCCTCTGAAGTTGTTTTTATGTAACGATTTCTACCACCAGATATAGTAACCGGGACCAACGGCTTAACGTGCAATCCGAAGCACGGAATAATTTTTCTTTTCAGACTAGGTGATTCAGCCTGCAACGTCCTATTCAACTGGGGAAAACGCACAGCGACATATCGTGGGAATCGAACCCACGACCTCCGTTTCAAGAGGCCAATGGTCTTAACCATTAGACCACGGAGATAGTTCAATGAAAGTTCACGTAGGTGGTTAAAGTTATATTCTGTCTCGTTCACTACTCACGAACGTGTTAATTTATGAATGTAATGTTATATTGTATCGTCATAGTAAATGTTGATTGATCTGATTAGACCTTACATTATTCTAAGACAGTGCAACGACATAAATATACTTAAACAGTTAAATAATACTTCCATAATCAAGCTTATATCCTTAATCTAATATTTGCGCATCACCGAAGACAAGAACATGAACATCTCAAGCGTAATTCTCTTACAAATATGTTATCATTGAATCAATATGTAGCTACTACAATACGATCTTAGAGAAAACAGCTGTCAGCCGAATAAAAAGTTTACTGGACGACAGATCCAAGTGTGTCCCAGTACACAAACTAAACGGTGTCGACACTAACTTATGTAATTGAGTAATTAGTTTATAGTTATTGAAGTGGCTGGTCTATAGTTAATCAATGGTGTAAGTTTCAAATATTATTGATTATCTGCCAGTTCGTTCATTAAAGATAATCCTCCATTAAATATCTTACTGTCACTTTTTGTCTTGTTGACGTAGTAAGTGGAGGATTAACTTTAATGAACGTACGTGCTATTTCAAATCAAATTATTGAAAAACCCCGAACGCCATTTAAGACGGAATAGAATGAAGAATTTCGCTCTTTGACGCAATAGGCTCGGTAGCTTAATTGGACGTCCAATACTTATTCAATCTTTAATTTGAATGGTGTTTTCAGAATACTTTGAGACGAAGGCAGAACTCGCGTCGTCGTTTACTTGTGTCAGATTCTACTGGATTCTATTGTCACGAGTCGCGTAGCACCATTGTACGATTGCTTAAATGTCTGTTTTATGCATAAAACAATCCTTGAAGTCACCAAATATTTATTACCGCTCAACGTAAAGCACTGTTGCTATTTAAATAAGATATTGGAAAAATGATCAATGCTAAGATGGAGCCACAATTTTAAGATTAGAATTCGACTGTATTGTCACTACTGTTTGAAGAATGTGTTTCGTTAACATGCAGTGAGGAGATCCGACTCCATTCAGAGCGGTGCTGTTTGTACAGTGATAATTCCCGGTAGTTAGTTACTTATGTTCTACTGCGCACGGGGATCCCAGCTTTACGTCACTAGCGCTCGATTGAACGACCAAATCTAGTCCCACTAACCAAGCAATTCTCATACTTATTATCAAGGCGTAAAGCGCGTATCAGAAGACTTCTTGTATTTGGGGGCAATAACAATGTCTTAGAAGTCATAAAAATTAAAGCCATGTAATTGTAATAGATACATATCATGCATTGTAAAGGTATTTTTAGGATGTTAATTATGTTTATTCTTATTTTCTCTAATAATTTTAACATACATCATACATATTCTCACGCCTGTCCCCCACTGTGGTCGGCAGAGACAACGGAACGCCACCTACTATGATCCTGGCAAACCTCTCTAAAGCTAGATAGGTTGAGGAAGGCCTCCACATTCATTAGTCCTTTCATTTCGAGGACATAATCGTTTTTATATAACAAAGAATGTGCTGAAAGCTATTTTTTTAGAATGTTGTTTTAGTATTTCTATCTTTCATGTTTTATGACATATTATTCTATCAACAGTATCCAGAAAGTTGGAATAGGTATTGCGACTGTAACCCTGTAACTGAAACCACTATGTATTGTCGCAAATAAAGACTTGATTGATTGATTGATTGAAATACCAATTTTAGTTTGTAAAGTTATAATATATAACTGAATAAATATAATGGAATCAATTAATATGTGGAGTGGCGATAGTCCTTAGACTATTTATATTATGGACGAGTTACGCGTGCAATTCTACTAACAAACATTTCTGCCACTTTTAGCGGGGGACGAGGTAACATGAAATCCGCTACTTTGGATTTTATTCCTCATAACTTTAGATTCTAATTTTGATTGTTCAAAATCATGAACTCATGAATCAAAATCGCGAGGCTGGTCTCTATATATAGGTAAATAGTCAAAGCTATAGTGTCACTGAAATTAGCACCTGAGGTATTTCACGTTTTTATAACTACGCAATTTTCCTAATAAATAACTGTTTAAGGAGGAAATAAGCGAAATATGGCTGCGATCCGTCCAAGAAGCCTTCATTAAAAATGTCGCGCTGTATAACAATCAACCTAACAATGTATCAACACACAGTCCACACTGCGACACCACCGCCTGTCTTGTGTATATGTATGTGTGGCACACACCGCGGACAAAGGAAAAATTATCTTACTTATTCAAGTAAGAAACCATTCATGAACATTGAAAACACTGACAGAGGTGCAAACAGCAGCAGCAGACTACTTCGAGCATCACGCGTAAATTATTGAACCGATTTCGATGCGTTTTTCCCAGCACTTAAAGTATAGTTTCTACGTAAATTGATAGGAGTGTACGATGATGGGTAATGAATACATTCCGACAAATTTTTTTTGTTAGTTGATACGACGGCATTAAACGGGGTTGTGTGTGTACCTACTTGTATCACGCTGTGATGTTACGGTTACAGGCACCACGACGCGACACGACGCGAGTAATAGCGGGGCTTAGCGAGACGTGTATACACATTTATTTATATTATAAATGAATAGCGACGTGTATACACATTTATTTATATATTAATATATAAATAGTATTAAGTAAACTGTACAACATTGTTACGATGTTGTGTAGCTTTACAGTGTTATAATTATACAAATTGTTAGCATATTAACATAAAACTTATGAATAGTGTGTACGAGTAGTGTACAATATACGATAAATTACTATTATAATCCGCTAGATAACAACTAGTCAAATCAGCAACTCATAGGGTCCTTCTTAATATATTCCTTCTTTCTTAAAACGATCAAACCGTCAAACTGAACAACTTTCTCCGTTGCATCAAAATCGAATTCGCGAAAAAAAAATCTGCTATCCCATACAAAAGTGAAAACCTACTCGAGCCAAATGTATGGGACAGACGATTTTTTTTTCGCGATTTAAATTTTGGTGCCATAGAGAAAGTTGGTCAGTTTGACGGTCTGACCGTCCCCTTCAAAAAGTTTCAGCATATAAAGTTGGACCCTGTATATTGGAAGACAAAAAGCACGCTTTAAATTTTTTTTTTTTTTGTAAATAACAGTCGCTATAAATATTTCATTCCTTTTTATAGTTTATGTTGTTGTCAAGAACAGTATTCAAGCATTCAAGCTAGCAAGCTTTTTTTAACGAGAAGCTAACCAAAATATTGTTTATGGAGTAAATTACCCGATTGTCATGTAATTTCATAAAATTAAGTAAATTAACATAAAAATAACTCGACATTCCAAACAAGCACAATAAGCAAAGCATATTTTGTTTGCGATGTTCGTTAACATACGGATCGATACAACGTCAGAGTCTGGAGGGTAACTAGGGTAAGGACAGACTACATCTGTGTTTAAATCACACACTTATATACTTAATAATATCCTGCGTAAATTTCCTTTGATCCTGTGGCAGGGTTCTTCACCACCCCCAAAGTATGTATACAACGTGTGAACCAGCTTTTTTATTTTTCTATATTGCCATGGTAACTACAGACTTTCACATGGGAACAAACCTATCAGAAAGCTGTTGAAATACCTGGGGGCCTAGACAAAGTGACATTCTATTGGCGTAGGCGCTAGTAAAAATGACAGAATGTATGGATTTGACATTGGCGATCGAAACATTTTGACATTTGCTTTCGTCACCATACGTCAAGTCCGTACATTTTTATGTTTTCTACTGTCGTTAACGCTAATCGAAAGATACTTTGTCTAGGGGCCCTGGTGTGGAGCAGCGAATTTTTTTAAATATCAGATTGAATTCTCGACCAAGAAGGTTTGTTTGTGAAGTCTGACCCAGCAGTAGGTAGGTTAGATACATTATAACGACAGCGTGCAGCACACGGCACGGCACGGCACGGCAGTAGGCAGTACCTTGCTCTTGGCGTGCTTGGGCAGCAGGTCGCGCAGCGCCCTCCCCGCGGAGAACCGCTGCAACACACACACACACCTCTGCAGCACTCACGCACACACACAACACCCGCTCGTACCTCACAACATTACTGCGACGCATAACACTTTACTCTACAAACTACGGTAATGCACAAGTGGTCAGACTAGAGTGTCAGATAGTTAGTTTTATAAAACAAGTCTTAAAGTGACTGGCGGGACTCGAATCTGCAACCTCTGTGTACGGTGCTTTAAAGTTTAGATCAATTAAGATCACTTTCATAAAGCCAATGTCTTTAAGGGATCTTAGTCAATGTTTCACGCGATTATTGTCTACTATTTTATGAATAACTAGAGTTTAGCAGCGACTTCGTCCACACCGGTCCCCGTCATTGTGGCGAGATAAGTGATATACCAGATTTTAGTCTAATCACAAGCTTTCTATCTGACACCCGCAGCCGCGGCTCGTCGCTACCACTCGTGTCGTGTATAACACTCGATATGATAGTCGAACGAACGCCGTATAATATATTGATATTGTGACTGTGTCGAATCTATCCACATTATAACGTCAACTCAAGACGTGTACAGTCATTATATTATTTACTTACATAATTAATTATATTATAATATCAAATGTTGTGAAATACAAAACTAAGGTGTTTAATGAAAATAAAATGTAAAAAATACATACTAAAATTAAACTATAATTATAATATAGGTGTAGGTGTACATGCACGAGTTGTGTAAATAGTAAAATATAAAATAAATAAAGTATACGTAACTTAGGTTTCTAGGGTACAGACTGAATATGCCAACTCTTCCCCTATACACAGAATATCTATCTATGAGAATATTACAGAGCGAGCGGAGCGAGCTTGAATTTTTAGCACAACTACCTACTCAGTTGAGGTCAGAAACCACTTAGTTTATCCATGCAATGAAAACAAACTTAGAGCGAGCAGAGAGTGCACATTTTTTCCGTTACGCAGATTGATTGTACCTTTCGGTACTAAATAAGTGCATTGAAATAAAAACCATGGAGCGAACGAAGTGAGCTCGACATTTTTAGCACTAATGTCCACAACTAGGCTGTGATCAGAACAAATTCTTGGACGATGTATGCAGTAATTAAAAACAAACTAAGAGAATGCGAAGCATGCGCTCTGTTGTCCATGATAAGAATCAGATCTTTTTTACCCGACTGCGCCAGAAGGAGGGTTATGTTTTTAAAATAAAGAATACGTAACCAAGTAGAGTTAATTCAATATGTTTATTCCTCGGCTGTAGATTATTTTTAATTTCAAAGTGTTATGTCAGAAATTAAAGTATCCCTATAATTTTGGGTTTGGTAACCCAATATCCAGGATAAATGTTTATTGACATCAACTTCGATATATCTAGTAATTGATTGAAATAAATAAATCAAAGTGTAAAGAACTCGTGTCTATGTAACACGTAGATATACAATATACTCGAGAGTTAGACGTACAATGTAACTATTTGGTGCTCAAGAGTTGTTTGTTTGCGTGTGTGCACTGCGCTCAGATCACTGTCACACTGTTATTTTTTAATGTTTGTTCAGTATGAAGCGTGTGACAACACTGACAACGTGTGAAGATGCTTCCGTTTATTTTTATGTTATATTATTATACGACTTTTTTGACAATAATAAACAATATGACAAAATGAGTCGTCGGTGGCGCGTTGCGGAGAGCTATGCCAATCTTGAGGTCCAGGTTCGAATCCCCACGAACGACATGCCATGTACCAATGAGTTTTTCTAACGTATGTACGTAATATCGACTGCTCTCATACGGTGAAGGAAAACATCGTGAGGAAACCTAGCTGAAGAAGATATTCTGATGCGTATGTGTAGTCTACCAATCCGCATTGGGCACGCGTGGTGGATGAATGCCCATACACCCTCCCTGAGGGTAGGTCTGTGCCCTGCAGTGGGACGAATGTAGGCTGTGATGATGATGATGATAACCAATGTGTGAAATTGAGTTTGCGGCTAGTTTCGTTCTATCAGTTGTTTCTAGAGATTTTAAATCTAATAAAGGTTTTCAGTCTCACGCACTCTTAGAAAAATAAGTCCACAAGCCATCATATAGTATTTGCGTACATACTCGAATATTATGTAGATAGAGCATTGGCAGTGACATTGTAATAGTATCGTCACTATCAAAGTGTACATACATACGTACATAACAGACGGAACACGAGGTGTTAAATATAATTAACTACATAATTATTGTACAATACAGTAATAACGTTGTGTAAACAGCTGCCGAGGACGATTCGCTTCGGAGCGATCGCTGTTGTTATCGTATACTCTCTCACTAATTGTCATTTATACACCGTGTTCCTGAGGTTATGCATCAACTTTGGCCTGTTATTGAGACCATTAATTTGATCATATTTCATTATGAGACAAACATTCAAACCGCTAAAAATATTTTTTTAGTACGATTCTTAATTAGGTACAGTCGCCATCAGATATATCATAGCAAACAAGGTGGTCAAATATTTCTAAGCAGTTCTTATTTTCAATAATTTCTTTACACATAACCAATCGAAAACATCTGAACGCCTGGAACATCAAATATATCTACGCAATGGGTGATCATAAACATTTGAGCAGTTTAGGAAAAAAAGACCTTATTCCGTTACTATATACTATACATTTCAATTTTAAATAAAATTATAAAGAAATTATTGAAAATTATTTGTTTAGATATTTATGAAACAATACACGTTTAGATATAATTGGTAACATTTACTGTAAAGAATTTATTGAAAAATAGCACTGCTCAGAAATATTACAGGTGTATTCATACAATGAAACTAAACAACTTCCTCCTGACGTCGGCTGGAGGCGCGCGCGTATTTCTCCAAACGATGCTATGTTACGTACTATAAGGTTTATAATTGTGTTACTTTGACTATCCGCCACCGTGACACGTTTCTTCTGTATAAACCGCGCCTTAGGGTGAACGCATATCTATCCACGGCGAAGGAGCTGAAGGAGGCGAACGAAACGAATGTACTTTTAATTCTTCTGACAATTCGTCGCGGATAAGTGTGCGAGGTGTCATAGAATTTCATACGAAGAATTCTAAAATTCGATTCATTCGCCTCTTTCGGCTCGTTCGCCGCGGATAAATATGCGTCCACCTTAAGAGTATTGTATTGTATTCATAAAACAGTAAGCGAGAACATAAAATGAAGACTCGTATACCCAACAAAGGGGTTTACCGGGCTGATGATGACGAAGATTTTTATTAAATTAAATAATAATTAGAAGAAATGTGGCATTTCTATACGGTTGTCTTTCGAATTATATCAGTTCGTATTGTCGTTCGTATGTTATGTATAATCTAGAGCAAAAGCGTGATTTAGCTGTCCCGCGCGGGACATCGGATTTTTAGCTTCAAAATTGGGATGTCCTGTCGAAATCGGGACAACTGGCGACGCTGAGCTTAATACACTAGTTTTATGTTACTTTCATTATAGCATTGAGTTTCGTACAGCGCTCCTAGTGGTTACTTTGAGTACTAATCTTAACATACAAAATACGCGTCGTAGTGTATTGGAGCTATGCACGACATTTAGCGAAATACGAACCCGTGAATTATTTTTACTAAAAGGAAATATAGGAGAAAAGTAAGGAAATGAAAAATATTGTGTATATTAAAAATATTATGGGCTGAAATCCCCGTTCTTCGATATGAAATTCCCCTACAAACTATCACCCCCATTTTAACACCAAAATTGAAAGTCGAAGCTACGAACGCGTTGAAAAAAAAATCTGTGAACTCAGATAAATTGTATGGCGCCTCACGCACACCGAACTAAGAAAGTTGGCCATTTTGTTTTATACGGTAGAAGCGTAAGCATGAGGCTCTATCTAGACATAATTATACTTTATCTAATCACCTAAATAGATGCCAATAGAAACACAAGCAACATTTTAAGATGGTAGTCTTTGTAGTTATAAAGCTTTCGTGTGGAGTGTTTGTGCGAATTTGCGTACATTCAAGCAGATTTGAAACAGCTTTAGGAGGAGAAAGTGCATGTTTCTGCCACAGCGTGCGCTGCGATCGACTTGACGTCAACTTCTGTATACAACGTGTTACAAAAATACAAATAAATATTTAAGGGGCCATAAGTTCAGACGAATATTTTCTATGAGAAACGCGATTGCCCATAAATCGAGTCGAAAAATTCAAAAATAAAAGATGCCTCCAAGGTATGTCATCCTACTACTGCGCCTCAAGGGGGTGGTTTAGACCATCAAACAGAACAACTTTCACTATGGAACCAATCTCGAAATTGCAAAAAAAAATAATCGGATGTTCCATACTAAACTACAAATCTACTCGAGGTAAATATATGGGACAGCTGTTTTTTTTCGCGTTTTCGATGTTGGTCCCATAGAGAAAGTTGTTCAGTTTATTGGTCTGATCATCTCCTCAAATTGTTTCAGCTAATTTTGTTAGATCTTATTCGTCGTTTTAATTACTAACAAAATTTTAAGGGTGTGTTCAGACCTACGAACAAATAATAAGTCAGGAAGCGTAACTGTCTATAAAAAATGACGCCACGAAAAGTAGGCCGGAGGGCGGAGTTTAAAAAGGTGGCCGGGACGCGTCATTAGTATCCATTTTGATTTATGGCGAGCGCACGTGTGGCATTTGTGTAGAAATATTCAATTTTCCCAAAACGATATTAGCCCAAAACATCATGCATCATGCCCTCGGATGCCTTAAATGAACAGAATGCCAAGCAGAATGCCTTAAATGCCCAGGATTCCTATTTAGCTTTCTGGCCAATTCTGATTACTATACATATACTATCCGACATATCTTGGACGTTACTAAAGCTGTTCTAAGAATAAGTGAGAGGAAGTGTTTCATATCTCTGTTTCTGTAATGCAAAATAGCCTTAAAATGTCGTTGGTATTTTGAATGGAGTACAGTGGTGTATAAGTATAACATAGCCGATGGTAGGTAGGCATGGCCCTCTAGACAAAGTGACATTCTATTGGCGTTGACACTAGTAGAAAATGACAGAATGTATGGATTTGATTTGTATGGATTTGCTTTCGTCACCATACGTCAAGTCCATACATTTTTGTTTTCTACGGTCGTTAACGCTAATCGAAAGATACTTTGTCTAGGGGCCCTGTGAAGTGATAGAATCTTTGACTATTTATATGTGGATTGATTACTGATTACGAGTGTAATTCTACTAACAAACATTTCTGCCACTTTTTGCGGGGGGCGAGGTAACATGAAATTCGCAACTTTGGATTTTATTCCCCATAACTTTAGATTCTAATTTTGAATGTTAAAAATCATGAAAAGTGGTCTCGTGTGAACCCCAAACGTTCTAAGTTCGAAGTTATTATTTCGCAATTATAGGCTGTCTCGTTTAGTGATAAGGTGTAAAATTGAATGTAAATGCACAAGATCATTTGTGCTTATACCGTGGCAGAGGGCAAATGCTACCGCAAGGCTAGTCCTTATAATAATTAGTCAAAGGATAGAATAGAAGGCAGGCGGATACAGACCACGGTCTTTACCTCCTTGGCGGCGATGTTGTGCAGCAGCGCGGTGCCGTACTCACGCAGCTCCGTGTTGTCGCTCAGCAGCGCGTGCACGCACACCTGCACACATACACACACACACACAGACGTGATTACTTTAAATCTTTTATTAAATTAAAAAGAAGATATGTGACTAGAAAAATAATTTCAGCATTTTCAATGTTTATATTACTAATACACGAACTTAGTTTTGTGTAGGTTAGTCTCGGACACTTTTTTTGTATGTCAAAGCTTTTCTGCGATTATTTCCTTGTAAGTCACCTCGCTACCTCGCATACTCTGGTGGATAGTCTTCCTTGCAGGATAGGAGATATGATGCATCAGCGAGATAATGTTTGAAAACGATGTGTATATGTATGTGATGGTACCTTGGTGGTGGCGCGAATGTTGGAGAGCGGCTGACCGTTGTGCTCCCACTCGCTGATGTAGAGCAGCCACTCCGACGACGATATGTTCTCGAACAGGTTACACATCTGCAACACACACACTAATTATACAAGGCTGCAATCGCGGTAAATATTAGGTCATTGAACCGTGATTGGACTACGTACGAACCATAACTTTTGACACAATTGGTATTGCGCTAATCGCGGTACTGCTCTTGACAGCCGTTAGAGCCGTTTTGACCAATCGCTCAGACGTTAAGGGCTGTCAGTTACATAGAGTTGAGTTGAATAGTAATTGGATTGCAATGTGATTAGAACTGAAATTGGATAAGAATAGAACTTCTATGTTTTAACTTAGCGCAATCGGGCTCCAGAGTTCAAATTAATATGCTGACGGTTTTTTAAAAGGATGATCAGACCATCAAACTGAACAACTTTCTTTACGGGACCAAAAGAAATGTCGAAAAAAAAATCTGCTCTCCCATACATTTGCGTCGAGTAGGATTTTTATTTTATTAATTTTAGCTATTTGTGATAACTCCGAATAGAGCTAGAAGATTCGCGTCACGTCAGTGGATTGTTTGTTCATTGGATACTGTATGATGTGTATAAGTTTGCTTTGAGCAAATAAGGCATTAATGAATGTCGGAGGAACTTTGCGAGATAGACGGTACCCTGTATGGGCAGCTGTAGTCCTGCTTACGCGACCATTATGTGCGGCGCCGGTCCTGGTGCAGCAGTAGACAGTAGTGCGGGTACTATACTAACGAACAGAGCGAGCGCGAGCTGCTCGGCGGGCGGGTGTGTGTCGATGCAGTGCGCGTAGTTGAGCAGCGCGTGGTGGCGCCGGTCCTGGTGCAGCAGTAGACAGTAGTGCGGGTACTATACTAACGAACAGAGCGAGCGCGAGCTGCTCGGCGGGCGGGTGTGTGTCGATGCAGTGCGCGTAGTTGAGCAGCGCGTG
Source organism: Agonopterix alstromeriana (assembly GCA_963924505.1). Taxonomy (NCBI): domain Eukaryota; kingdom Metazoa; phylum Arthropoda; class Insecta; order Lepidoptera; family Depressariidae; genus Agonopterix; species Agonopterix alstromeriana. Next base: position 20,682,061 of record OZ004662.1, read on the forward strand.
GTGGCGCCGGTCCTGGTGCAGCAGTAGACAGTAGTGCGGGTACTATACTAACGAACAGAGCGAGCGCGAGCTGCTCGGCGGGCGGGTGTGTGTCGATGCAGTGCGCGTAGTTGAGCAGCGCGTGGTGGCGCCGGTCCTGGTGCAGCAGGAGGGATACATCGTCGCGCAGCGCGCAGGCCGCCAGGCAGCGCAGCGTGGCCTCGCGCGCCGGCGCCGCACTCTCCGCCGCGAGGAGACGTCCTGCGAGGCGAGGACATGCCTTTACATTAACGATGCTGCGCAAGCGCTGGGCGGGACGCAACCCAGCGCACACTGCCGTACTTAGCGGCCGGTGACATCTGCGGCCAGAGCAGCCGAGTAACCCAGCTTACTATAAAAAGGCCGACCGTATAATGTCATTCGTGGATCATGGGTTAACTAGATCGTAAGCGTGCGCGGTTTGAAGGAATAGGACCTGCCGTTCTCACTCCCATTGGTATAAAACCACTGGGAGCGAGCACGGCAGGTGTCCCTCCTCTTTCATCTTTCCCTCCTGAAGGCACCAGGAAGTGCAATAACCTTAAAGCACGAAAACTACTTCTAAAATACTATCCGTGCGGCTTGGATAATACCGGGCAGCACGGTCAGGATTTCCATACCATAGGTCCCTCCTAAAGGATTACCACCGCAGCTTGGGGTATACCAGGTCGAGCGTAACTCTTCAGGTGACCAGTGTCCTCCCACCGGTGCCTACCCTTCGGGTACGAATTCTAACGTTAAGATTTAACAATCTTACTACGACGAACTTAAATGCACGAACAAATTATCAGAAACAAAATTTTGATAAATATAAAAAGAAACTGAATTTTAAAAACCGGCGAGTCGGGCTACTCGCACAACGAGGATTCTGTACCACCATAAAAATGTTGTTTTTCACTCTTGGCCAGTTGAAGAGAATGTACTAATTTAGAAGGAAACAATCGTAAGCGATCACAAGCTAAGCCAACGTACCGATGAATGCGAGGAAGTCGTCACCCAGCACCCAGGAGCCCTCGCCCTGCACCAGGTACTGCTGCAGCTCGTCCAGGCTCTGCCGGTCCTCCTCGCACAGCGTCGCGGTCTCCAGCGCCTTCGATAGCTTCTCGAACTCCTGCGCGCCCTGCAACCGACACATCACGCGGTTGTACGATTACATCAATGACATTCTAAAGGTTTACAAAAGGTCACATTGGTGTCCTGTCACCTTACTTGGCATCAATATTTAACATCTGCATCGATCAAGGTACTTTTCCCGATCTTATGAAACATAGTAAAGTCGTACCTCTCTTTAAATCAGGCAATAGACATGATCCCAACAGTTATAGACCTGTCTCAATATTACCAGTTCTCAGCAAGGTTTTCGAAAAGATTATTCTCAATCAAATGCTGTCTCATTTCAATCTAAATAAACTGCTGCATGATCAGCAGTTCGGGTTTACCAAAGGACGCTCAACTACAGACGCAGGAGTTACTCTGATTCAGCACATCTTCAGCGCTTGGGAGGAGCACCAAAATGCGATAGGCGTCTTTTGCGATCTTTCCAAAGCATTTGATTGCGTTGATCATAAAACTTTGCTGTTAAAACTAAAACATTACGGAGTTAATGGCTCAGCTCTTGATTTGATGGACTCCTACTTAAAAAACAGAGTCCAAAAAGTTTTAGTGAACGGATCTAAATCATCTGGATCACATGTGCAAACAGGCGTGCCCCAGGGTTCAATTTTGGGTCCGTTCCTTTTTTTGGTATACATAAATGATTTGCCACATATGGTGCAAAACTTGTCGAACATACTATTATTTGCTGATGATACGTCTCTGATTTTTAAAGTAAATAGGAAGGACCAAAAACTTGACGACGTAAATGATACCCTTCAACAAGTTTTGAACTGGTTTAACGCAAATAATCTCGCACTTAATGCAAAAAAAACGAAATGTATAAAATTTGTTTTGCCAAATGTACCAATTGTAGATAACCAAGTAACTTTGAACAGAGATAGTCTAGATTTTGTTGATAATACAGTGTTTTTGGGAATAACGATTGACTCTAGGCTTCAATGGGGTCCCCACATTGAAACTCTAGCTGGTAGGCTAAGCTCTGCAGCATATGCAGTCAGAAAAATTAAACAACTAACTGATATTGAAACAGCCCGACTCGTATATTTCAGTTACTTTCATAGTATCATGTCCTATGGTATTTTATTGTGGGGTCGTGCTGCAGACATTGAGACAATCTTTATCCTACAGAAACGGGCAATTCGAGCTATATATGGTCTGCGCTGTCGTGATTCGCTTCGCGACCTTTTTAAGGAAATTAATATTTTAACAGTTTATGGACAGTTTATTTATGAAAACATTTTATATGTAAGAAAAAATTTGTCGTTATTTCCAAAAAATTGTGATGTCCATAATTACAACACTCGAAACAAAAATAAACTGATATCTCCACACTTTCGGCTTAGTAGGGTCAACACGTCTTTCATGGGTCACTGTATACGTTGTTATAATAAAATCCCCGAGACCATTTTGAATCTTTCCGAAAACATGTTTAAAACTCAAATCAAAAAAGTCCTCTGTAAAAAAGCATATTATAAACTGGATGATTATTTAAATGATCAAAATGCTTGGGTCTGAGGTCACTAGCTTATAGTTTATTTACTTTACTGTATAGTATCAATTATTTTATTAAATAGACTATGTATTATTGTATACATAACTTTAGCTTAAGAATTTATATTGTAATAGTTATTAAGTCGTGTTATGTTGTAGAGTTTCTGGCCGCATCTTCTCTACAGCGACAACACGTTCCGACGCGGTGGTAGCTTTAAAAAAGATTTGACGTTTGATAAGTGTGCTGTAAGCTCCTATATTGAATAAAATTATATTGAATTGAATTGACTTCGCATCTGCGCGCTGTTGACGGGACGGCAAAAGTGAGCTTAATTGTTTTACATTACAGTGCTTAGTGATCGAGAACATTTGAAAGGACTTTAATGTCAGCAGCAATGTATGGCCGCCGAGCATAACTGAAGCATACTAAGGTGACATTAGAGACATGTGGCATTTTTGGGTTTGGTTATTGTATGACGTGGTGACTCCATGTGTATAGAATGTCATTGGATTACATTCATATTTGATTACTTTTAAGATGAATACACACTTTTAAAAAAAAGTTAATCATTCGTCATTTTTCTATAGTAATTATAAAGGTGTCTACACACTAAAGTCGCCGACCTACTGACAATATCAGCAAGTTCGGTGTGGAGAAGGCCTTGTTGGCCAGCCACATATCGGCGACAATGTCTTATCTACAATGAACCCGCCGACATGGAAAATGTTCCTCAAATGCCTCTCATGGCGCCTATTCGAGGCTACAGGTGACAGGAGGGCTGCCTTAGCCTAGCGATCCAAAGAGGCAACGCTGCCAGCCTTCTAGGCACCCTGCTCCGAGTAGGGGCTCTAGAGGCCATGTTTTACCTGTAAGTAGGTTAGGTGTTTTTTGTTTTGTTTTTTCTATTCGTTATGTTATTTAATTATTGTATATTTTAAACCGGCATTGTTGACGACATTGTCAGCGGGTCGGCGACTTTCGTGTGGAGTAGGAGGTAACTAAAAATACGTTATCCGAGACACTTTCAGGGTATCGCCGGCAAATTCCGAAAAAGAAAATGTTTAATCAGCTGATACCAGTTGTAACTTGTTCCGACTTTTGTTTTTCGAGACCCGGGTTTCATTAGATAACGACAGATAACCTACCCGGTCTACATAATTTGCAAATGAGTCCATATCGCAATAAGCTTCAGACTTTTCTTTACGCAGCAATGGGAGAGCAAAAGAACAAAATTGAGATACACATTAGTCTGGAACATTCTGGAATGTGAATACAATAATTGTACAGGAATAGTTAGTGAGTGAGCGGTTGTGTTGGCGTCGCTCCACCTCCGCGCGGCGCATGTATGCACCGTCACGTGGCGCGGGGTGGCCAGCTCCAGTCGACTGTGACTCATGTCTCCTATGAGCTGTTTACTATTACCGCTTTATAAGAGCTTTGATACGCAGTTCGGAGACTGTGTTGTGTACGTTATAAACTATCAAACAACCTACCAACCCTGTCAGGTGTGGTAATAGACAGTGGTCACAAACATCTTTGACGCCCATACCGTGTGCCTGTAGGTTTTGGCCACTGCATCTGAGCCCACCTCTGATCGTATCCGTCTCCCGTTTCATCAGACATGGGAGGGTAAGGACGAGAGAGTACATCTGCGGTTAGCGCGAACACTGTGCTCTTAAAATATCCTGCGTACCTGACCGCTTTTCTAAAAAAACCCGACTGCATAAAAAACCTATTAACTGAAAAGAGAAAAACAAGCTCTATAATCACTTAATCAGCTATAACAACTTTGTTTGAGCAAATATTATTTGATTCTTAAAAGGTAGGTATCGCAAACGGGGACATAGAATATTTTTGGTTGGTCATTGATTGGTTTGTCCCCGCCTGCAATACCTACCTTATAAGAATCAAATTATATTTGCTCAAACAAAGTTGTTATAGCTGATTAAGTGATTATAGAGCTTGTTTTTCTCTTTTCAGTTAATAGGTTGTTTATGCAGTCGGGTTTTTAGTTTATCTTAATAATTTAGTTTATTTCATACTTTTTAGTCCTATGTCGAAACGAAAACATAAAAGTACTATAATATTTATATATTCGGAATCGTCTAATTACTAGCTTTCATTTGATACCCATATTGTAATTTTTAACAACAAAAAATGTTTTATTCCCCCTCTCTTTTTTAATTCGTAGACGCCATCTTGAAATAATATACTCTATGTCACTCTCACGATTTTTATGAATCCAATGACACCTCACACGATAAAATCCATCAAGCCGTTTAGGCTGTAGGCCGTGCCAAAGAAATAGACATACAAACATACATACAAACATACATACATACATATATACATACATACATACATACATACGCTCGAAAAACATAACCCTCCTTCTGTCGCAGTCGGGTAAAAAGGTTACAAATCGCCGAAGTCGAAATCATCTAATTGTCAAATTCAACCACAAGCCGGGAGAGCAATCGCGCTAAATAAATCAAAATTAGCTTTTCACACATTTGGAAATCTTTGCTATGCTAATCGCGGTACAATTCATGACAGCCGTTAGAGCCGTTTTGACAGATGACTCAAACGTTAAAGGCTGTCAGTCACATAGTAAATAAGTCAAGTTTGCGATACAGAATTAACACAGTTGAATAGTAATAGTAATTAGATTGCAATGTGATTAGAACTGAAATTGGATTAGGATTGATCTTGGATGTTTTAAATTAGCGCAATTGCGCTGCAGCTCCAGAGCGGCCCCAACCGTACTACTCCACTTAATACTGGAAGAAGTTACCTCTTCACCTCGGAGGGATATCACAATTAATGACATGCTGTAGAATCGACCGCAGTTATACGTTCATTGAAATTATACATTTTATGTGAAAAGTTGTGAGCATTCATTCCATTCCAATCGAGCCCGCAACGAATTAACTCAAAAATAGGAGAAGGAAGAAAACTAATATCTAAATTTCGAAGAAATGTCTCAACATAATTATGTTCAACGACTTGCGATGTTGATTTAATTATCAGCGCTGAACAAAGAACAAAACGGTTTTTCAGACATTAAAGTGTCTCGTTCAACGCGCGGCCTCCACATCGGATACACACGGATATAAAGATGTCGACTACACTACAGCCTCGCCCACACCCACGGCCACGGCCGGTCGGCTCATCTGACACGTTTATAGTTATCGACAAATTAACGAGTACTAATGACTGTTTTAGTGTGTGGTACAGAAACGTAAATAACAACAACCTTCGAGACGTTGGAAAATTCACATACCATTTTATTACTGAGAGATACATAAAGTGGTAATCTTTATTTCAGGAAAAGAACTAAAGCCAAAACTGAGTAAGGGAAATATTTTTAGCCAAATTAAAAACAAGTCAAAAGCATTTTACATTCCAGGTAACAATTTGTTAGGCTGAGAATGTGGTGACTGTGATGAGTCAGTCAGTATATTATTCAGAAGCCAGATTGTTGACTAATTTTAATCTGCATGTTTGTTACAAACTTTACGTTTTTCCAAACGGAATCACTCTTTAAAGACAAGACTAAGACGTATATCAATTACTCGTTATAACAGTAATAAAAAATTAAATATTAATAGATCGTAATCACTATTCATCTTACCCATTAGACGTCCATGTGCGTGCCTGCTAGCGCTGATAGGAAGCATCGACACAGAAAACAGCACACAGAATAGAGTAGAAGTAGCATGCAGGTGCAGCCCGCGTGCCACCGATATGGTAGATAGACTATTTTTCAGACGCATCATTCAGAAAAAGTCACTATGGGCATTTAGTGTACTCACGTCGATGTCAGTGTACAGTATGGGCGGGTCGCGGGCGCGTCGCCGCAGCTCGTCGGCGCGGCGCTCCTCGGCCTCCTGCTGGAGCTGCGAGGGGCCGGCGCGGGCCTCCGTCGTGCCGGCGGGCTGCACTACCGGCACCGTCTCCACTGCCTCCGCCATCACTGAGGGGACCACGGTAGGGTTTATTAGGCGGTACATCAAATATAATATTATTATTAATATGTGCACCTACTTTATAAGTTTAATTTGATTTCCTTGGATTAGATTTGGTTGGAGTAAACATATGAAGGACAAACCAGTCAAAAATAGATATACCTACTAAAATGATGTAGTTCAGTAGAGGTGAGAGGCGGCTCTGAAAGGGTCAAGGTCATTCGGTCGGGGATACCTCTTAAGTTAGTAAAACTAATTCGTACATGGCATGTGATCCATGCGTCTAAGTTTATTTAATTTATAAAACAATTTAATTAATGAGTTAGAGTTACTCAAAACTAATAATCTAATAAGGTATCACCGTCGGGAGGTGCATACACCATAAATATACGTAAAACTGACATCATGACTACACGATTCACTCGTCCAACATTTCCGATGAACGATCCCAGAGAAATGATTAAAGATGTCAATCGATGGCTCGAAGCTTTCATAGCGGAGGTGCATTAGTGATGAAAAATGAATTGTTGTCTTTAAACATTTTAGGGGTACGCACAATACATGCCTCGAAATTAAAAACTGCCTAGTTTTCCTCATGTTTTCCTTCACCGAAAAGAAAGTGGTGTTACAAATCGTAACCGAAAAACTTATTGGTACGAGTTGGTATGGACGGGGATCGAACCATCGCCTCCTGCACGGTAGGAATGGCATCTTCTTTTTTTATACTATGATTATCTGAAAAACCATGCATAACATTTAGCGGTTACAATGCGCGAGGCTGGGTCAGCGGCTAAGAAGGCAGCTTCGCTCAAGCTTGACAGGTACTCAGAGTTAGAATCCGTCTTCATCTTTGTACCATTAGCAGTGGAAGCGTCGGGTGTTTGGGGTTGTGAGGCCAAGGCTTTTGAGCGAGAGCTGAGCAGGAGGCTTGATGAGAGCGGGAACGATCCCCGCTCGGGTTCTTATCTAATCCAAACTTTGACTATTTATATGGGTCCAAAGGATTTCTCTAGCCATTCAACGTGGTAATGCAGCATTACGTTGAATAGTGTGATGAGTTCCTTTGAGCCGGGTGGGTTCCGCGGTGCGGACGGCATTAACAGCCCGATAGCACAGTCTGTAGTGAACCTGTCGGCTGTGCCGAGGTTCGCGGGTTCGAATCCCGTAAGGTACAAATATTTGTATGATGAATATGAATGTTTGTACCCGAGTCATGGACGTTTGTATCTATTTAATGTATTATATATCGTTAGTCATCATAACACAAGGCCAGGCTAGATTCTGGTACTTTAAATGTGACTAGATAGTTTGTGTGAAAATGTCTAAGATATTTATTTATTTAAGTCTGTTTTTGTTGTATTACTGAGGAAGCGTGAGGTGGATTTTAGTTAGGTAAGTTGACGAAGCATGTTGTGGATCTTTAACTGTTTATTTAAGGTTTTGACGAAGCATGATGCTGACTGCTAATTTTGTGTAGACATTAACGAAATATTATTTGAAATCCATCATAATTAAAATGAACCACAAATGCAGAAGGCCTAGCATGCCACCCCCGAGAAAACGACATAAATCAAGACATTCTTTATGTAAGAGCGAGCGCACTAGACGGTTTGTCGTGCGTTGCTTGCTAGCCCTACAGGACACGAGCTTTCTCTCGTGAATAATGATGAGGCTACACTCCACCGCGCAAGCGTTGGCTTAGACTCTAAGTCAACACAGTATTAGTATTTTCAAGCCAAGTTTGAAGGCTTGGCTGAGCGAACACCACCATCTAACAGAACTCGTCATCTTTCCAGAACCAATTACTTAACGTGCAGCATTTAAATTAGTTATAGAAGGTTTTAAGATTCAAATCAGTATGTAATTTGTCTTTGTTTTAGCCTTTCCATATTAATTTAACTATACCTGAAGCGCTCGTTGGCGTAGTGGAGCTTCGGTATTGGAAACGATCACGAAAGTTAAGCAACGCCAGGTCCGTTCAGTCTTTGGATGGGTGACCGTTTAGGGGTATTTCATCTCGAGGATTTACGTTCTTCGGAAGGCACGTTAAGCAGTTGGTCTCTGATAGTTCCGCTAGATAGCGTTGTTACTACTCGTGAAGCCAGGTTGAAATTTCTCAGACAGCAAGTTGACCACTAACTTGCCTCCACCAACACGTACAGGGTGGAGTATGGCCCACTCCTTCTCACCATTATTCGTGAGAGGAAGCCTTTGACCTGCAGTGGGATTCTACAGGCTATAACTTATACCTGAAATGTGTGTTATTTGAAACTGTAGCGACGTTCAATAGAATTGTGAATCGATCAGATTCACAGTAGAGCGGTGGCTGGAGTATATTTAGCAGGATGTAAACACGCGTCACGAAGTTCCACACGATACAGCTTCCAGAAGATACAGCACGCGGTCACTAGTCGCTATCCACAGTACACGATCACCACTAGCACTGCACACGAGTCACTGTCACCGTACTACCACTGTTGTGCTACCCGGTCACTGACCCTCTATTTCCAGGAAAAACACCCGACAATTAGCGAGGAAAAATAGCGCGAACTTGATGATATCGAGTGCTTCTGCGAGACTGAAAGCTTCGGAGTCGACTTACGAGCGCGGGCAGCGTGCCGGGTAAATATAGCTCGCACCACGAGTTGACCTACTTGCGGGCCGAGCCGGGACACCGGCACCGAACTACTGTGAAACAGGCGCACGCACACACTGACGCGTACGTACGGGAGATCTCGGGTCAAGTCAGTCGAATGTCCCGTACTTTTGTGGTCGTATGTGTGTGTTTATGTGGGCATGCGCCCGTTTTGCTCGATTATATGAAGTAGTGTTGTCTAACAATAGTGAATCTATCGATAGGTTACCTTGAAGCAAGTCACAATATCGATAGTGCTATCGATTGTATCGATATTTTCGATAGTATCGACTATCGATAATATTGAGATGCAATATTATCGATAATATCTATTTGTCCTAAAGTAAAAACTATCGATACTGTTCCTATTTTTCAAGGTCATCTATCGATAGTCAAGACTAGTATGAAGCTGTCCTGTGAGAGAGAGAGTGGAAGGGGGGGGGGAGGTACGCACCTGTAGAGTCGGACTCGGGGGTGAGCGGACACTAGCGCGTGTGCGTAGAGGCCGCGCGTCGGCACGGTAATGCCGACGCGAGGCGACAGTTGGCGCATCGCCAGCGCCTGCGCTCCACGGGTGGAAGGGACCGCTGTATTTATATCCGTGAGTCCAGTCGAAGCTTTCCTCCGATACACTTCGACACTCGTTTATAAAGTTTCACGATGAGAGATACGATCTCATTGATATTAATATGCGATGAGTAACCGAGATGCTTCGGTGATTACAGTATAATATCGGCTAAAATGAAATTACGTATACAGACTTATGGATTCGGTTAAGTTACGGCTTGTAAGATACCATTACAGGACGAGGCTTTGACGAAGACGAAGGTGTTCCAACGCGAGAGAGAAACCTAGGCTTATAGTGATTATATAGGTAGTTATATGAATAAGACTGTCTAAAGTTGCCATACATAGCTATAAGACCAGATGAAAAAGTATATTTTGATCGGTCTTATAGCTTTGTATGGCAAATTTAAACAGTCTTACTATTACGTATGGGTATTGAACTAAGGTGAAGAACATGACAGTTTAGAAAAAAAAACGGTAAACTCGAAATTTACACATTTAAGACAATGTTTTTAAATATTTTTTTTTTTTGTCACGTCGGTTGTAATCTTTAAGACTTGGGGGTTTTTATATTCGTAATTGTATACCTTACAACAATATCAAAACGGCAATCGGTAACCTTTTTGGTAATTAAAAAGTTAGGCGCAGGGTGGCGATTTTCACGATGTTTCAAAAATCACAAAATTTCGGATACTATCAAACTTGGATTCGTTTTGTATTTTTCCCTGAACAGTTATAAACATGCCTATCTCCTGTTTTCGGCATGACATTGAGTTTTGGGACACCCTGTATATACGGATACAAATATCCGTGACTTGAATAAAACTTTCACAATCACCATACAAATATTAGCCCGCAATCCTCGGCCAGATTATTTAAGCAACGTAACGTAAAATTCAGCAACTATCAGCTGATATATAGGACCAACAAACATTACACACCACGTAGAGTCAGCTAATTAAATTGGAGATTACCACTCTAATAAAATTAGCTGAAACTATTTTAAGGTTATGATAAAACCATCAAACTGAACAACTTTCTCCTACCTACCTATCCTACGCGACCCGAATGTATGGGCAGCAGCAGATTTTTTTTTCTCTCGATTTCGGTGTTTGTCTCATAGAGAAAGTTGTTCAGTTTGAAAATCTAATCATCCCCTCCAAAAACCGTCAGCAAATATTAAGAAGAACCCTATAGATTTGATTGAATGAGTACATACGATATAGTAATGTAAATAGAGTTGGGAACAAATAGTGGATCGTTCAACCCACCACACCATCGTATCGGCACTAGAGAGCGGTCACTCACACCTGCTCTAGTCGCTTGCCAACTTTTTATTCAGTATGCTATGTTATCTACTAAGTGGATCACTGATTTTCCATAGACAGCTTCCGACATCTATCGGTGACGTATCGAAGCACTATGTGTTGAATTTGGGTTCGTATTTAAACTGGTGCGATAGCACGCTACATCTCACGGCTGTAGTAGTAAGAGATTTCGTTCATATCTATCACTGTCTTGTTAGTCTAGTGGTCTGGACAACCGGCTCACGATTCGGGTGGTTATGGTTCGATCCTCGTGTCGGCGACCGTCTTTTTCAATTAATTTCACAATTTGTTGCTAATAAGCGGTAATGCTAATAATTAGACTATACTAAAATCCCAGGCGAACTTACCTATCTTTAACCAATATACATATTTATCTATGTTATTCACATTGACATACAAAATAATGAACACCGGGTCTAGTACAACATGCTCGAAAAAAGTGTCCGAGACTAACCTACACAAACCTAAGTATCAGTATAGTAATATAAACCAACTAAAAACATTGAAAATGCTGAAATTCATTTTGCTTGCGTAGTTTTTACCCAATCATTGGTTCTCTTTATACGTTTTGGTGCCCTTTTGGTGCGGACACTTTAAAGCGCGGACCCGACGTCCAGTAGTTGGTAAGTCAATGGTTATTCAGCACGAAATTACCAAGCTCTCGTGAATTAGTGTACCGTAGCGACATCTAGCGTAGCGGGGAGCACGTACGGAGCTAGAGCAGTTACCACGAATTATTAGTTCACCGATACAGATGGCGCTGTCCATAGTGTCACAGTTGCCTGGATATTCGTCAGAACGCACGCCGTATGCACATCAAGTTAACCACTAACTTGCCTCCAGCAATCTACACAGGCCCCGCGTAGTCAAGTATGGTCCACTTCTAATCATTATTCTTGAGAGGCCTACGTGTGGCGTATGTAAACGATGTACTATTAGTACGTACCGTCGTCGTCCCCCGGCGGGTCGCCCTCGCCCCGCGCGTGCTTGCGTCTCTTCTTCTCGCGGCGGCGCTCCTTGCGCGCGAGCTTCTCGGCGAGCGTGCACCGGCGCGCCTCCAGCTCGGCAGACTGCACTCTGTCAGGGTTTACAATGTCACTACTTTACAATATACGTTTCTTTCACTGTGCTGGAGAAAAGGGTAGTTCGAGATGATAGAAAAATATAGCGTGCATTTATCTCTAAGTCCGCACAAGTTCCCGTCATCGAGGCGAGCAAAAAAAAAAAAAGTTTCATCGAAATCGGTCCTGTAGTTTTCGCGAGATGCGCGAACAAACAGACAGTGTTCCAAAAATTTGTTATTTGTAATCTCAGGGACACTTAAAAACCATATCGTCACTTTTAGTTTTAAATATCTTGAATGTACGAGTATAGGAACTTCTGTTACAGTTTTATATTAGTACTTAGAGATTCTTGTGTTTCTTCTTCTTATTCTTGTGTAGCCGAAACCACACGGCGATATTTTTATCGCGTGGGGTAGGTTAGGTTAGGTTAGAATAGACCACCCCATTTCGTTCGTACGAGGGAATGGACAAAGGGATAAGGGTTTCTTGTGCAGTGTTTTTGTGAACATTTAGTTGGTAGATGTAGAAAAGCTTCTGACCACCCCGAAAGGGATTATGGTCGTGAGTTTAACTATGTATGTGTATATTATTAAGATACAGCTTGGTCAAAAAAAGTAGAAAACAGTAACATCAGGAATGAATGCATTATTTTAGCGCGAAATGTTGTCGACAATCTTGTCAGGTTATGCGTGATTTACACGTTTGTTTTTGTAGAGAAAGTGGCATCTTCAATTTTTTCTACTCTTTATTAGAGCCGTTACGTTTCAGAATGTTAGAAGTTTATTATATTTTATTAATACATATAACAGGCACAATTAATGTTATCTTGACAGGTATACACTATACACCCAGTGCGACAACATTTTGGTTGCACATCTTATATTATAAGTGCACAGTTCAAATTCAGCTACAAATATCACAATATTAATAATATAATAATTTTTTTATTTCGTGTGTGTATTTTAGCATGCAATATGTAAACCTTTAAATCAAATTTGTGAATGTTTCGTTGGTGTACCTAATAAACTATATCCAAATCGTGTCACAAACCCTATCGTTTGTAATTAATACGTTAGCTAGTTCTAGTACCTAATACCTATTTACTTAACGAACGTGTTACATCACTACCTTAGGTCACTACAGTTAGCTACTCATAAATTATTATGGAATTCATTTTCTGATAATACTGACTCATAGAGGATACTTGAAAAGTTACCATTTTAATTCGTGTACAAAATTTGTTTAAGCTTACTCTAGGGTTTATTGATATTTTTGTAAACGAATTGGAAAGATATCTATATCTCGGCAGATACACCTAATCTGGAAATTCAGAGATTGCGAAGCCAATCATCTAAGCGACGACATCGCGTAATATCTCAAACGGAAGAAGTCGTTCCTCTTTTAGTCAGTTCCCGTTCTTCCGATGAGTATCGACATAAGAGATTTACTACGACGTTAGCAAACATTTTGATCGATATACCTACATTGACTTACCAACTACTGGACGTAGGGTCCACGCTCAGAAGTATCCGAACCAAAAGACATAAAGTGAAATAATTACGTGGCATTCATCCTTTTATTGACGGACTACGCGCACGTCTGCATGCCGAGCTGCGGTGCTGTAAAAATTAGTAAAAACTACGCGAGTAAAATAAAATTTAAATTTCATCTGTTTCAGTGTTTTTAGTTGGATTATATTACTGACACGTACTTTCGTTTATGCAGGTTAGTCCGGGACGCATTCGAGAAGTTTGTACAAGACCCGGCGTCCATAACTTAGTAAGTCATTGATCTACAATCAAAAGATAATAATAGGTTGTAAAATGTTTAATATAGGTTAGTGAGCTACGGCACCGGGCGATCGACGGACCGTCATCAGCAGTAGGTACGCGATCAGAAGCGCATGTGTGGTTGTCCGCGCTCGTGCGCGGCGCTGTCCTCCAACGCGCGGCGCGTGAGCGCGCGCAGCAGCGCCGCCGCGCGCACCGCCTGCGCGACCAGCCGCGCCGCGCCCCGCGCGCCCGCGCCCGCGCCCGTGCCTCTGCGTGCGTCCGCGTGTGCGTGACCATCCGTGCTAGACATAACGCACACATTCTCTGCGTTACTTTTTGCTAGTAATTTATTATTAATCTTTCTACTACTCATCGCGCTGAATCTCGAACTATGGCACGGAATCACAGGCAATGTTTTCAAAAATAAAATAATGTTTTTATTTCTACTTCGACCTCGGCGAATTTTCTTTTTAATTTATAAATATATATTCTCTTTAGAAATTTCTGGGACTTTTCTCCTACGATCGAGACCGTAGCGCTTCCACGAATCCTACGACAAAAATCGAACCCGGGGTCGAGTCGTGCCGAAATTCTACGCGAGTTTATCTCACTAATAAGGTATAGCAGGTGACGCACGTGCACGTGTAGTAGAACGGCGAGGCGGGCGCCGGCACCAGCGTGGCGGCGGCGCGCAGTATGGCGCCGAGTAGCGCGCCGCAGCGCCGCCACGTGCCGCGCCGCGCCGCGCCGCCCGCGCCCCGCCCCGCCGCCGCCTGCCCGTGCGTGCGCACACCGCGCCCACGATCACATCTACACCCCAACACGCACACGCCTGCATCACTACACACTTTAGCTACGGACGCTCTGGTCGATTCTTTTAAAGGTAAACGCATATCACGACGACCGCATCGTGTCGAGCCGTAACGCTTAAATCCGAATCGTTTCTATTAAATTTATATGAACTATCGCATACTACGCCGAGTCGCATTATTACGCAGCAGATTTCCATCCGTGCGATCCACCCCGACACGGCCCGATCTTGTGTGCCATACCAGACGGAACTTTTTACGACGTCTGTAGTACTACGTCAAACTAAAAATCCGTCAATCCGTTGCGACCCGGCATCGGCACGCTCTAGTTTGCAAATTACGCATTTTTCGCTGCGATGCGGCCCGCTCCGCCCCGATGCGATCCGTCGTAATATGAGCTTACATTCAAGGCACGCTAACAGTCGCGCGGCTGACCTGCGCGCAGGTGGCAATGTGGGAGGACGTAAACGTGACAGTTCTTACTACACTATAACCCATCCCAACGAGACGATACTGTACAACCAAAACATTTTCACCCGGACCGCTCTAAAACCAACATTAGGCGCAATGAGCTACCGCCGTTTGTAGTAAAACATTCACTCCGGTTATTTCTGTTTCACCCCTATTTATATTATGAACGCAATCTATTAAAAACTAAGCCAATTACATTGGCCATATCATCGCATAAAACTTTCGTGACGTAAGTAAGTATCCGCCGAGACCGTAACAATAGTTAGCGACAGGGTTTGTGCACGACGAGAAGATAAGGTACAATGAGAGAGTGATAAGATGAAACATTGTGGTGCAGCTACTAATGAAGTGTGTCCAAGATAGCTTCGTCATTATGACAGATGAGATCTGGTCGGATGACGTGACTTTGAAACGGCTACTAAATAATGTCGATATTTTTCAAATATTGAAAGTGTAAAATATTGATTAAAATTCATTATAATTGCATACTTACATACATGTTTTGATCGCTCAAATATTTGCAGAAAGTTAGCAATTCTGTTTCCGTAAAACATGTTTTATTTATTTAATTCTTTGCTACGTGTAAAACGGAGATTGCTTTCCCTTATCAACACGGAAATAAGCCTATTAAACACGGCTACTAGTCATTACCTATTATTATATTTGTAGCTAGTACCATAATAGTATTAGCAAGCAGTTATATCAGTAAATTGAACGTGTCATCTCTAAACGATCTGTCATAATCACGAAGCTATCTTGGACGCACTATAGCTATGTATGAGTGGGTGGGTGAGTACGGTGTGGGTGGGTGGGTGACGCACCTCGCCTCCTCGATCTGGTCGTTGAGCGTGCGGTAGGAGGGGCTCTGCTGCCGGCTGTGCCGCACTCCGCTCGCGTAGACCGCCTGCGGGCACCCACAAACATATTACTGTTATTTATTCATATAATACAGGATGAAGGACGACCTAACCTTAGGAATCTTATTATATTACCCGATTCAATCGGTAATAAATCATAAGAACTGTCTTCTTAACGATTCAGCTTCTTAACATTTATTGAATTAATGGGGGGTTGACGTCAGTCGGGCGTCCCGTCCGCTACGTTTTATCACCTGATTCCCCTCCCACACCGCACAGCTACATAAGGAACTGATCCTTCTGGTGTTAGACCTATTATTTGGAAATGGTAAACGAACAGAAAAGGGCAAAAGAGCGGACAACGATTTTAAAGTGTAGTTTCGCAGCATATAACTTGCAATGCACTCGTTAGGTCGAGCAAGGTAAGCTTTTTTAACAGCATTACAATACTACGAGTAAAAAATTTAAACAAGTAAATCCTGTAGCTTTAGCGAGCTTTCTGGCCTCTAACAGTAGGTAGATAGATGAAAATTTTCTTTCAGCCTTTGCGAACCATATGTACAACTAGCTAAGCGTTTACATTATGTAAAAACAATTTTAAAATTCACACTTAATTTAGATCTTTATGAAACCACATACAAAATTGTCTTGAATTGTTTTATTTTTTATTTTCAATGTTTTAGTCAAGTCATTAAAATTTAGAGTATCGCACGAGTATCACAGACGCGTGGCGTGTGAGCGTGTGAGTGTGTTGTGTGCGAGTGAACGAGAAGCACTCACATGCCACGCGGCGCGCTAGAGCGGGTCGGCGCGATCGGACGGGCCTCCCCCCGCCCCTCCGCGCGGTCCTGTCCGCGCCCCGCCGCGAGCGCTCTGCGAACCATACCCTACATTTTTAGCAGTTACTCGTCAAATAATTGTACAAGCAATACATGTAATTTAAAAAGAGAAGGGGACCTAGAATCGAACCTTGTGGTACGACCATTCTCACATTATTCTCGAGACAATATCCATTGATTAAAAGTAAGTCTTTAATTAGTTCTAACTTAAAAAACAAATTTGAAATAAATATAAACGGAAGCCTTCCTTTTGCAAAGTAAAATTTTAACTTCGCTAATAATTTCAATGATCAATGCAGTCAATTGCTTCAGTCAGGTTACAAACAAAACCGATTAAACCAGTACGCACATTTGCAGCCTCATCCCGATCATACAGGTCAAGTCAGTACTTAAACGTCCCACCCAATGAATATACTTAGCTCCTCTAACACATAAGCATGAGAGGATATCGGCCATATAGTCCACCACGCGGGCCTCGTGAGAGTTGATGCAGGCAAGTTAGTGGTTAGGTTATCTTGTTGTCATTTGCAAGCAGTCACAAAAGACTTCTGACTGAATTAGGTGTATAGTGTATTAGAAATAAAACCAGCCAAGTGTGATTCGCGCCTGTACGTGTAAAAAGCGGGAAGGAACCATTTTAGGTTCCGCAAAATTATTACATAAGATATTTTCAGCTTGTATGGATTAACAGATACAGTCAGTCGGTCTTCAGTTTTCGTTGCTAAGGATGAATACGAACGGCATCATCGGTACCGAAAACTGACCTGGCTGGCTGACCAACACACACACACACACACACACACACACACACACATACACACACACTCCCACTCACCTGCCCCGCGTCGGGCACCAGGTTGTCGAGCAGCGCGGTGAGCGCATGCCTCAGCGGCGGCGGCAGGTCGTGGTCGGGCTGGGACACACACACACACACTCCCACTCACCTGCCCCGCGTCGGGCACCAGGTTGTCGAGCAGCGCGGTGAGCGCATGCCTCAGCGGAGGCGGCAGGTCGTGGTCGGGCTGGGACACACACACACACACTCCCACTCACCTGCCCCGCGTCGGGCACCAGGTTGTCGAGCAGCGCGGTGAGCGCATGCCTCAGCGGCGGCGGCAGGTCGTGGTCGGGCTGGGACACACACACACACACACACACACACTCACCTGCCCCGCGTCGGGCACCAGGTTGTCGAGCAGCGCGGTGAGCGCATGCCTCAGCGGAGGCGGCAGGTCGTGGTCGGGCTGGGACACACACACACACACTCCCACTCACCTGCCCCGCGTCGGGCACCAGGTTGTCGAGCAGCGCGGTGAGCGCATGCCTCAGCGGCGGCGGCAGGTCGTGGTCGGGCTGGGACACACACACACACACTCCCACTCACCTGCCCCGCGTCGGGCACCAGGTTGTCGAGCAGCGCGGTGAGCGCATGCCTCAGCGGCGGCGGCAGGTCGTGGTCGGGCTGGGACACACACACACACACACACACACACTCACCTGCCCCGCGTCGGGCACCAGGTTGTCGAGCAGCGCGGTGAGCGCATGCCTCAGCGGCGGCGGCAGGTCGTGGTCGGGCTGGGACACACACACACACACACACACACACTCACCTGCCCCGCGTCGGGCACCAGGTTGTCGAGCAGCGCGGTGAGCGCATGCCTCAGCGGAGGCGGCAGGTCGTGGTCGGGCTGGGACACACACACACACACTCCCACTCACCTGCCCCGCGTCGGGCACCAGGTTGTCGAGCAGCGCGGTGAGCGCATGCCTCAGCGGCGGCGGCAGGTCGTGGTCGGGCTGGGACACACACACACACACTCCCACTCACCTGCCCCGCGTCGGGCACCAGGTTGTCGAGCAGCGCGGTGAGCGCATGCCTCAGCGGCGGCGGCAGGTCGTGGTCGGGCTGGGACACACACACACACACACACACACACTCACCTGCCCCGCGTCGGGCACCAGGTTGTCGAGCAGCGCGGTGAGCGCATGCCTCAGCGGCGGCGGCAGGTCGTGGTCGGGCTGGGACACACACACACACACACACACACACTCACCTGCCCCGCGTCGGGCACCAGGTTGTCGAGCAGCGCGGTGAGCGCATGCCTCAGCGGAGGCGGCAGGTCGTGGTCGGGCTGGGACACACACACACACACTCCCACTCACCTGCCCCGCGTCGGGCACCAGGTTGTCGAGCAGCGCGGTGAGCGCATGCCTCAGCGGCGGCGGCAGGTCGTGGTCGGGCTGGGACACACACACACACACTCCCACTCACCTGCCCCGCGTCGGGCACCAGGTTGTCGAGCAGCGCGGTGAGCGCATGCCTCAGCGGCGGCGGCAGGTCGTGGTCGGGCTGGGACACACACACACACACACACACACACTCACCTGCCCCGCGTCGGGCACCAGGTTGTCGAGCAGCGCGGTGAGCGCATGCCTCAGCGGCGGCGGCAGGTCGTGGTCGGGCTGGGACACACACACACACACACACACACACTCACCTGCCCCGCGTCGGGCACCAGGTTGTCGAGCAGCGCGGTGAGCGCATGCCTCAGCGGAGGCGGCAGGTCGTGGTCGGGCTGGGACACGATGTGTTTGGGCACGCGCGCGCCGCACAGGAACTGCGCCACCTCGTCGCTGAAGTGGTTGCAGTTGTGCTCCAGCAGCCGGTACGATGACGGTCTGCGGCCGATCATAAGACACACATCCATCATCATCATCATCACCACAGCCTATACACGTCCCACTGCAGGGCACAGGCCTACCCTCAGGGAGGGTGTTTAGCACCCCGCGTTAGTCCACAACGCGTGCCCTATGCCGATTGGTAGAATTCACATACGCATCGGAATTTCTTCTTTAGCGTATGCAGGTTTCCTCACGATGTTTTCCTACGCCATTTGGGAGCATTCGGTATTACGTACTTAAGTTATAAAAACTCACTGGTACATGGAATGTCATCCGTGCGGATTCGAACCTGGACTTCAACATTCAGTTTCCATACCATTCTGCAATGCGCCACCGGCGCTTTTAAGACACTTATATACACAAATCTGTACCACACTCTAAATTATGAAATTTTCATTAAGAGTAAACAATCTGTCAATAGATAAACGTCTCTCGCAAACGACGCTTTAGAGAATTTACCAATGGCTGAATGATCAGGTACAAAAACTAAACAGGAAATTTGAATTGACTTTTCTATCATATCTTTCCTTTAATCTATGAAATTTTATCGTGAGCACAAGGGCAAAAACCAGCTCTGAACGTTATAACACAGCGGTCGTACACTCACGAATATGAGGACGTCGCGAGGCCCTGTATGTAGTCGACGAACACCTGGAACGGCACGAACGTCTCCCCGAGCCGCTCTATCTGGTACGGCGCCCCGAGCTGCGTCCCGCCCTGAGGTGCACACTTATCATTACTGATATAATTAAGGATATAGAAAAACTAAACTAAAATACACAATTCAAAAATGACATAATTGAGACCCAGAGTGTGCCCCAGCAGCAAACAGGGCTACGACTCAGTTTTATGCTGGGCTCAACGAGCTCAGCACTGATTTTCTATCGCACTCAAATATCAGAAGTGCCATTTCCGAAACTCACTCCCGAAATCATGATCAAATGATGCATAATCTTCGTAGTAATTATGATATTTTCCTGATATGGTGATTTGAACACGAACGAGTCGCGTCGGGCGCGTCGGTGCCAAGCTGCGCCGTTACCTCCCAAAACGGTCGCATTAGAGGCATGTATATGAAGCATATTTCGGTAGTTATTGGTCATAAAGTGTGTTGGCGGACAAAAACCGTGTCGCAGCTCGCGCCACGTGCGGTGCCAGCACATACATCACTGTCCGACCACCGCCGCACCGCGCCGCGCCGCGGGTGTACGGAGCGCTGGACGGGATGAGCTGATGCATGCGGTGCTGAGGGATCACATGCATGATACTCTAATCAAATTGACTTCCCTAATCTGAAACTATTGTTTTTTCATTCTTTTTTGAGTGACTATGATGGTTGATATAATCTCTTCAGCTTCACCACACGATGGCAAGTCAAACTCAATAACATACCATCGACTATAGAGAAGAAGGCTCAAAGGGTACTTTCTTGTCTAAACCTATACAGGGACAGCTAAACAAATTACTAGGTACTACACTCTAACCACTCTCCTTGATAACAGTTTAGCCAACCAGCAGTTGAGCTGCCCTGTGACAATAGAAAGACCCGATATTTCTGGAACTTAGATCTGCATTCCAAAGTGTTACGGAGCTGCTATTTATGTCATTGATGTAGGTAACTCTACACGAGACCACTTCCAGCTCCAAACCGCCCTGTATACGCTCTTAAATACGGCTACATTAGCATAGCAACAGATGTTCCTTCAATTATTGGTTGTTAGTTACGCAACATGTATCTTTGACATTTAAGTCATGTAAGTTATAATAATTTTACGAAAATTCATATGTGTGCATATACGCAAATATAGGAAGAGACAAAGGGGAAAAGCACGAAAAATAAAACAGTGGGAGTAAGAGCGAAATAGCAATGTTATTAGACCGGTGACCTAATTGTGGCTGTGGGCGATATAGAACACTCGGGCAACGCGCCCGAGAGTTGCTGCAGCGGACGAGGGGCGAGGGGGGTTTAGGATGCAGGGCACTGCACCGCCCCGCGGCTAATAATACCTACACAGCGCACTGTAGCAGGAACTGTCGCGTCCAACTAGTATGATCTATCGTCCGCGTCTGCCCAGCGTCGCAAAATCCCTCTTATATCGTTTAAATAATTAAAGAACATTCACGTGGTAGGTACGTCCGGTAGCCTGACGACAGCCCTGACATGTTTTCTGTGAACACAGTCATATTTCTGAGTTTTCGAAGGCGATGCTGACTTAACGCTGTTCTATCTAATTTGATTAAGTCCACTTTTCTATCGTTTGTAACCCGTCCCCCTAGTCCCCGGCGGATGATACGGAACTGAATGAAGTCATCGGGCTTAAAACACGTCCAATTTATCAGACGGTTCCCGTACACCCACTACTTAGCGTTTTACGAATTTAAAATATTGTCCTGCCTGTGCGTTACGCCAATTTGGTAGCACCTTGACTCGAGTTCCACTGTTTACGGGACATTTTTACAGGCGGCTTAAAATAATACAATAAAAAGAAGCGCGCGCCAAGACCAAGACGATAAATTTGTGGTAAAAAATTGCGATAACAAGGAACTGCGCAGAGATGCGAAGTGTTCCGTTGTTTACAAAACGTAGCTCGCGCACGAGCCCTCAGTGACTCTATGAAATATGCTACAAGTTTACAGTAATGCTTTCTTAAGACCATGTGGATAGGTAGCATCAGGAGGAACCTGGATGTCACTTGAACGTACCTAATGCTTTTTCCTGCGGTTTCATCTACATTACTTTAGAGCTGCATTTTCCTTATCTTTACCTCTGCATTTTTGTTCTGCTACGAATACATATTTGTAGCTTTAGCTTCTAAACGTGCTTTAACATTTCGTGGAAGGCGAATGATTATAGGTTTGATTACCATCATATAACAATCATCAACTACGTGGGGGTCAGTTTGAAACTTTGAAACTATTAGTGTGAGCGTATGCATGATTTTAGAACGGTAGTGAACAAAAGAGTCACAATTAAGATCAATCCTTGAAATACTTGTCTTTAAAATCGAGATATTTGTATCTTTATCTAAACTATTATAAAACTGTAACAGAAGTGTTTCATCGGGATATTGAAGATATTTACAAAAAAAAGATGACGACATGGTTTTTAGGTGTCCCTGACTCCAAATCAACCTTTTTTAGAATGTTTGTCCGTCTGTTCGTGTGTTTGTTTGTGAGAGCATCATGCAGAAAACTACTGAACCGATTTTGATGAAACCTTTTTTTGTTTGATAGCTTATAATCTGACTTAAAATCTGGTATATAATCTGTGCGGACGAAGTCGCGGATTAACGCTAGTTTATTATATATTTGCATTGGATGCAATCGTAATGCTGTTCGATAGGTAAATGAGAGACGCGTGCGCAGAATGTTACACAAATAGCTGTGGCACGCGAACTATGCGCGTCGATATGATACTATATTAATACGCGGCTAATAATACCGGCCGTGACAGCCACACTATGCACGCCACACGGCACGAGCTACGACCTGTTTACGATTACTTTATAGCTTTGATTGTGAAAAAACACTCGGACACAGACAACTGATGCAGTAGTACAAATATATCAAACAACTACTTGAATTACGGCTATGAATTAGCTCTTTATGTTTCTTACATTAATTAATAATTATGTCTCTTCTTCTACTCGAGGCGCCATCTCCTATCGGAGGTTGGCTATCATTAGGGCTGTTCGGACCCTGGAGACTGCAGCCCTGAACAGTGTGGTGGTGTTCATATCAAACCATTCACATAGGTTTTTAAGCCCTTTCCTCCTGCAGAATAATCTAATGTGACCGAGGTTTTATAGTTTTTAGAATTTCTACTCTCTTGTTCGTCTTCTGCTGGACCACCTCAATTACACTCAGTTGAGTGTAGGGACGTTAGTTTTGACAAGGTGCGGACGTGACTAGCCTATAACACAAGTATACATAAACAATCTATCCAGAGTGGTCATACTGGACTCCAGTGCTCTACATCAAACACAACTAAGAATAGCAGGTGGTGAAGGCGATAGAGAACATTAGTAATTTCTCTAGAATGCCGATGTGTTTATATAGAAGAGATGCGCGTTGGCTTGTCGACCGGCGCGCGCTGCCAACCGCCGCCGCCGAAATTCTGGTATCATTGTAATGCGGCGCTTTGTTGTACTGCTGATTTACCGTCACGTTTGGATCTAGTGCACGAGTTAAGGATGCTGACCCAGCATCCGACATCCAGTTCAAGTAAAGTAGATCACTACGGAACTGCTGATGCACAAGACGCACTTTGCACCTTTGCCTCTTAATCTGGGCCAGCGTCCGATGCTTAGTTAACATTTAAGTAGTTTCTAATTAGTATATAAGCTATTGTAATCGATTATAAGACCTCTTACTCTTGGCGGACGATCTCCGACCCACGATATATTATACTCCCGTCTGCGTATCATTTCTTAATTCACGCACGTGTTATGTTCTTACTATTTTCTTCCCGAACAAACACATACAACGTTGTTCAGGGAGACGCTGATGCTTATAAGTCAAGATACATCAAATCGAAATGTCGATTCCTATTTAATTCTTTTCTTTGAGCAGTGTTTGGTTAAATGTACCAACAAAACATAATTACACCTTCGAATGCTTGCGTCGAAGATGCTCCATGTTATCGACGCTTGAGAGGCAAAATGGGATAAGCGACATTGGGGCAACTTTACATGAGAGCAATACAACGTTTAAAATTTCAGAATAAAAGGTAAGCGCATGGCAAAAGTAATCCAATTAGTTTCAAAGACATTGCACACGCTTAAAAGTCTTGATTAGAAGTTTGGTGTCAACGATCGCAGATCATTTAATATCAGTTATGCTACCTCCACACGCACGCGTGAGCTTAGGCGAGCCCGCGGTACATGGACTCGTCTGTAAAGTGATTGTTACTGGTTTACTTTATAAAAGCGTCAACGTACAGCGTGCACGCATAAGCTCGCGCGAGCGTGTGGAGGCGCGAGGGATGCCCGTGGTGTGATACGTACCGGAGCGCAGCTGGTGATGCCGCCGCCGCCGTAGAAGAACTCGCGCTCGTAGACCACCACCGCAGTGTGCCACACGCCCTCGATCTGCCGCCCTGCAGCGTTACAACACACGACACCCACGTTACTATCACTGTCACCGATATTGTCTTAAGGTGTAGGTGGACATGCAAGGAAAGCAACAATTAGACTAGATAACCTGAATTAAGAGCCTGCTTCGGTATCCATTTCATGGTTGTTATTGGCAGGTATAATGGATGCAAAATCAGGCTTTGAATTTTCAAAATCCAGACATTGGTTTCGGGGACATTCGGGAATTGGTTTCATTTAAAAAAAAACGATACTAAAAAATATTCAGATTTTCTGCTTTCTTTTCATTATCAGATTAGGATCGACATACATTGCTTCTGCAACAAGTGAGTTTTATTGAAGAGGTGGGAAGAAGGAACCTACTGACAGTAAACACAGCATGATGTCTTCTGAAGAGTACATACCAAAACCTTTGTAGGTACCTGCGCCCTATGTAATAGTCGAAATTTTTTTTTAATTTTTTACATACTTTCTTGAATATCTTCCAAGGGTAATTCATGAAATTCAGAAGGGGTTGGTCTCTTATGTTATGTTATTTCAGCAATACCTTACTGTTATATGAAGTACCTACTTGTAATTCTTTATCAAATGTATGTTCTGTTTTGGTGTGAAATAAAATATAATTGAATTGAAGATGGAAGACATTCTGGTAAGTTTAGTAGTGATAATGTGTGCAGGTATAAATACCGACAAGTATGTAGACCAACAAACAGTCCTTGAGACAGAACCGATGCGATGGTCGGCGCGTAACGTAAGTCCGTCCGTCCGTCTGTCAGTTCGACGCCCGCACCTATTCATTACGATAAAGTAGGTCGGGAAAAGTTCGCGAGAGCTTTTGTGTCGTGTGAGATAGAGGTGACATCACACAACTATCTGATAATGAGGAATTATACCCATCACTTTCACTTATAAATGTTGTTATAACAATTTTAAATGTAAATTGGAATTATACTTTTGCATATTAAAGAATAAGGTTTCTTAACACAGTGTTGCTGTGGGGGAAAGTCTAGCCACCTAACACTACTTGACACGCCATTACACTCTGAAACCCTTAATATGCTAAGTGTGCATTGCTACACATGAGTTTATGTATACCAGTGTGTATGTTAAAAGTTCTTGATGATTGTTTAGGTACCTGGCTAATCAAGGGCCACGGTAGTGCCCCCGCCAAGACAAGCCAGGCTAACTACCTACCTCTTCTCGAACCGCTTCGTCGTTTTTTGAACCCTCATAACTTGGGGTTGGATTACATATTACATATCAGGTTGGTAAATAAATCTTTTTCTGCTTTATTATGGTACAAATATATTAAAGGCAAAGAGATGGCACTAAAATCTCGTACAAGAATTTTATATACACATGAATGGCAAGTTAAACTTTGTATCAATCGTATGCTTGGCTCAATCAAATGGCTACAACATAAAATAATAGACATTTAATAAGATTAATTAGCAATAAACTCAAGCCTAGGGCTCCAAACAGCTGTTACAGTAAACAATCAAACATTCTAAGTCACCATTTCTCGTTATTTTACTAGAAATTAAAATGTGTGTGCCGTTATATTTCAGAGACACGCCAACACTTGAATGTAGGAATGAAACGTTTTAATTCATTCTACTGTATCAATTATTGTTTACTTGATACAGTAGAATTTTGAATAATAATTTCAAACATCGAAAAAAAATTGCAGTGTTAAATGTAAGAAGAATTAAATTACGTGCAGGTCCATAACATTATAAAATAAGTCCTGGGAATTGAAATAGAAACACTTTTTAGTGTGACACACCTGGAGACTTAGTACATTGAGTTATTGGAAGTCAGTACTGTTGGTACGTAGGAATAACACAGCGGTAGGGACGAGCACTCAGTAGACAAGACAGTGTGTACCGTACCATATCCTACGAGAGAGTCGTCACAGCTGCGGATGAGAAGCCTCTCCGAACCTACATCAGTGTTCAATATAATTCTCTCTCACTTCTTTATATTATAACTAGAGTTGACCCACGACTTCGTCCGCACGGGTTTCCGTCATCGTAGCGAGATAAATGATATACCAGATATTAAGTCTGAACATAAGCTTTCAAACACAATAAGTTTCATCAAAATTGGTCCAGTAGTTTTCACGTGATACGCGAACAAACAAACAATAGACAGACAACAAATCCAAAAATTGATGATTTGGAATCAGGAACACGTAAAAACCATATCGTATCTTTGTTTTAAATATTTATACTTATAAAAGAGTTCCGTGACTGACTGACTGGCTGACTGAAGATAGAAACATGAGATTTGGAATATATATTCTACAGAGGATGTAGAGTTGCACTAAGAAAGGATTTTTCGAATATCGACCCCTAAAGGGGTACGCGGACGAAGTCGCGGGTCTAAAGCTCGTCATCAACATACAGACACATTTCTGTTACAGTTTTATAATAGAGGTAAAATCGGCCCTCACTATAGATTTTGAATCTTCTATCAGTTGAATTATATTTACTTCAGAGGTTTTAGTTTCAGGTCTTTCTTTAATCATGTCTGAACACAGGTAGGCCTGTGCTTTACAGTGGGGCGTATATACGCTGATGATGATGCGGACCGAAGTTTCATGTTAAAAAAAAAAACGAAGGAATAGGGGAGAGGGTCTGAACACTTGACAGGTTCATCAGGTAGAGTGCCTGATTTATATAAGTATAACGTGGTTCACATTCTTTCTACACTATGTTGTCATTCTAAACTACAATAAATGATTGTGAATTCAACAATCGATTATGAATATAAAATTACTTGAGCAGTTACAATATTAATAAGCCAGCATGAGCAAACAGTAAATAACTTACCAAGAATCGCCGGGGACAGTATAGATGCCATGCCGTTGGTGAGGTCGTAGACGTACAGGTCCACCGGGACTCCCTGCTCCGACGCCATCACTGCGCTCAGCTCCTCACTCACTTCACCTGATCTATGCAACAATTTGAACGATATCACTTGCGACACCGGGGCTAGGATGTGGGGTATAGTTGACAGATAGTTATCGTGTATTATAGTACTAGAGGCGCTAGGGTGGCGGCGCGTGCAGCGGTGCAGGTCGGCGGCGCGCACCTGCCACCTGCGCCCGCGCAGCTCTCCTCCCCACCCCGCGCCCAGCGCCGCCTCCCCGCCATGTTACGGCCCGTCTACATGCTCGTTCATGCGCGCGCTATAATGCCCCTTTCACGCGAGGGCTGGGCAGTTGGGAAGGCAGTCGGCGTACACATTTCGGGCAGCTAGACGCGACAGCTCAGTACACACAGCGACAGATCAACCTACCCAACCTACCTTATGTCCATGAACATAGAGTTCAACTATGGGTAGGTTTATCTGTCGCCGTGTGTACATATGAGTTAATATAATTTGAGTTTCCTATTGATGATTTTCATAGTAATATAGGTATTCCTATTTAGCTTTCCTCTAAATCTGAGAGTCCTACACGAGTTTATTTTGATATTCTTTAATTTAGCTTTTTTATAAAAACTCATCTTCTTTTAAACCTTTATCATAGTATAAGAGATAGACATACTTTTTGTTATCATCAGTTGCAAGGTCTGCCTGCATAACTTGAGTTGGTTTAGGAGATACAACCATTGAAAGGTCGGATCTTTGAACGGCTGTATCTCCTATACCGACTGACAGACCATGTCAGTTTTTGTACTGTTCAAATAGCTACAGTGCATATAAAAATAATACCTGTATATTAATGCATATTCATTTTTTGCAACCATAACAGACCTTTGAACGGCTGTAACTCTCAAAACTGACTGGAGTTATGCAGGCCCCATCACAGAGATGCTCTTCACCCTATAAATACTGAATCAGCCTTGCAGTTGATGACAACAAAAAGTATGTTAATCTCTTATTTTCATTTTCAATTTGGACGGATCCATTTGTAATTAAAAAAATAAAATATCTTACTGCACTGCACTGCCACATGCCATTAGCATACTGAAGATGCATGCTAATGAGTTTGAGCCATGGACTGCAGTTTTCGTACTGAACGGTTTTACTTGCGTACGGACGAGCAATAATATATAGATAGAATTTGAACAAAAAAATTTTGATAAAAACTAGTTTCTTGTATGAAGACCCCCTTAATTTCAACTTTTTGACATTTTTATTATTTTTAACAAATTTGCTATAATGATGCATATTCTATGAAAATTTCATCTGTCTAGCTATTACGGTTCAAAAGTCACAGCCCTAAATAGTTAGAGACAGACAGACGGACAACATAGGCTTAGTAATAGGATCCCGCTTTCACCCTTTGGGTACAGAACCCTAAAAATCTTCCGTCCGCTGCAATGTTAGAAAGACTTAGCTTGATGGCTCCCGGAATACTGTTGTTTGCGCGTGCTTGCGCGAAGCCAAGCAGGCAGTCATTGTTACTAACACCTACTATGGATCTATGATCTGACACAAAATAAATGAATTGAATTGAAGGCATGCTTGTACTGTGTGGACGGCGCTCCGTGTTCCTCTTGCGTTCGAGTAATGCTGCGTACACACCGGCCAAACAAACGCCAACGTAGCATTTTCAGCGTTGGCTCCTGCACGCTTTTTGACTTTCGAAGGTACATCCAAATACATTTAGTGTTTGAGCAAACTATCGTTGGCACTGATTCCGGCTCGCATTCGCAATTTGATCCCTCTCTCGCTTCAACGGAGCGTTTGTTCGTTGGCCTTTGGCGACCATCCACACTGAATTCGAACGAATGATTCAAATCCCTTGATGTTACCGCGACGCTGCGGATCGCCGGCACACGCCAACGACCAATCGTTAAGCCGTCCAGACAGGACCAAGGAAGGCCGGCGAAACCCATTCGTTGGCGTTCGTTGGGCCGGTGTGTATGAAGCATAAAACCGTGCGGTTTTTAACTGCGGCTGCGCAGGCAAGGTGTGTAGACGGACCATTACGATGCTCTATATTTAACACTCACCACGACACTGCGTCCACGCGCCGCGCGATGCATTCAAACCCTTTTATTTTTACTTGTTTAGATAGTTATTTATAAACTCATTTTTCGAAATCTGAAAGCTTTACACTATAGTTAGAAAACTTTGGATGGCCGATTATTATAAACAGACTAGTTTTAGTGAAAACTTCGGCAATATATGGTGTTTTGATTGGTATTCCCGATGTTAGTATTAATATTTGTGCATAACCAGCTGTTTTGGTTGTTGTTGAATGACAGAAAGAAAAATGACATAACGATGACAAGGAGTTTTCGGTTTTCTGAATGAGCGTTTTTCAAACGATTTTCTAGGGGATAGATAGATGGCGCCATGGTCAGCGCGAATGCGCGAATAATTTCTTTTTCCTTTCGGAAAGGCAATGGGAGTGAGCCCTTACAGCCGTTGTCTTCAGTAATTTGAACCAATATAAAAAAGGAAGTTATCAATTCCGATACGTATGTATCTATTGGGGCGTCCAAACAAATATATACATTTTATAGGTGTATATGTTTATATGAATGTTTCTCCACTCGTTTCTCCTAAAATATTAATCGGATTGTGATGGAATTACTTCAACTTCGGGAGCAGTGGAAAGCTTCATCAAAATCTGTTTAGTAGTTTTCAAGATATGTGTAAGTATGATGGCCCAGTTTATTTGTATGTTACGTGATAACTTCAGCATTTAATGACCGATTTGGATGATTATTTTATTTGTTTTGAAGGATTTACCCCCGAAATAGTCCTATTTAATTTAATTTAGTGAAGATCTGATGACGCGCTTCGTTACTACACAATAGAACTCCTCAAAAGTTGACAGCAAATCATCGGCGAATGAAACGTTTGCTTCGTATCGATGTACACTTTGTGTGTATATCCTGTATAACTGATATCCGAGTCGAAATAATTTATTTACTTCACAACTGAACCAGGCCAATGACAGCTGTAGTTCCGATCTAGCCGTTTTGGCGCTGAAGTCACATTTTTCCTCATGAAACGTCAAAACTGCTGATGACAACGGATTCTTGTCAATATGGAAAAAAACTTATTGAAAAGAACGATCACTAGAAACATGATCTCGGATATACTAAGGCCGAGATTCAGAGACGTTTTTTAAGTCATAGTTCGAACTCCCGTATGTCAAAATCCATACATTTTCGCCACGCTTAGCTCGAGCTAAGACTAAAAAAAATCGTCTCTGAATCTCAGGCTAACACACGGAAAGGACAAAAATCACAGATATGACATTACTACGGAAAAATAACAATTTACTTGGATTATGAAGACTTGGAAAAAAATATAATAAATGTAACACAGAATAATTATATAAAAATATAACAAATGTAACATAGTGCCTTTTATAATGAATTTGTAATAAAAGACTAAAACAGACCTGGCTGCATGGGACATGCACCCTTTGCCTTTCCGTAAAGAAAAATGAAACAACAACAACATAGACTACTCCAACCATAGACATCTTATTACTCCGACGGAATTTACTCGTTATGAAACGGACCCTAGTGAATTGTGAAGTTTTGTTTTGTCATTGTCTGTCATCACGAATTGTCATGTCATGTCAGTGTACTTGTGGTGTAAAAGTTGCAGTTATTTTAGATAATTAGTTGTTTAGAAAAAATGTCTGGATCTAAGATGGTAAATACATTTTGAGGGTGACATCACAGAGAGGCCGCGCCGATCCCGCAAGCCCCGCGCCTTCCGTCGCGAGCCGGAGCTCGCGGGATCACCGTAGTTCAGATAGCATGTCAAGTTTTCAAATTTCAAAATGTTTTCATCGCTCAGTGAACTCGGGGTGGAGTTTATTCGAGCCTCCCCCTCGCCTCGATCGTCCGTCCGCTGCGGCGCGGGTCCTCGAGGCGGAGGGGAGGCAATGACTTGCAGTCCGGCGCGTGTTTACGTACTCGCTACTCGGTGTGAACTACCTACCTAGGGCTGCCACCCGTCCGGGTCAGGGTTGCTAGACGTACAAAGTTCTGGGGTTACGAGATTTGGGGTCTCGTACGTGGTAGGATGATGCTGTCGGCCTTGTATAAATATGAACGAGGTTTTGACTTTTAGGGAAATTATGGCATGATTTTTCATTGCAGGCGATGCCGTTTTGTAGAACAAATGATTATCTAAAGTAATCTAAACCATCAAAGTCTATCAGATGGTTATGGTTAGTTTATAGTTTGCCGGGAAATCCACATTAAATCAAACATTGCATCAATTTATCTTTGTATTAGCTGCTCTTGTCTTTTTTCTGTTTAAAACAACATTAAAATTAGTGATGACATTATTATCATTTAGCGATGATTTCAATTAATTCTCCAAATAATTGTCGATTACGATAACGGTTATTTCAAATGATTACTACACTACTTATTAATACACTAGGTTTTTAAATCAAACTATGTAAATGATAGAAAACATGTACTATAACTAATAGATAATCATTAAATAATCACAATGATAATTGAAGATTTTGATTAATCACTAAATACCATTAATTGTCCGTTTAAGATCAATCGTAATCATTTCATAAGTAATTAAAATTTTAATTAATACAAATTATTTTTTTTGTTAAATGAAAAGCCAACAATTAAATTTTTTACATGCCTAATTCTTTGTTTTTTCATACTTTTAATGAATGAGGTTTAATAGGTAAAGTATGAGATTTTTCTTGCTTTTGTACAAGGAAAAATTTTCTAGGTCTGGCAACCCAGGTCTGGGTTTCCTCGGAGTCATAGCACTGAAAAATAAAGAGCTTAACTTTGCTCGTGCATAAACTTCTGCAGTGCAGTAAAACCAGGAGCTCGCTTTGCTCGCTCTTGGTTGTGATTGTATTGCAACGGCCTAGACGCATTAAAGATAATCTTCGCTTGCTCCAGGACTTTGTAGATCATATTGCAGATCGGCAATGACTTATATTACACTGTAGGGAAATCACGAACTCGCTTCTCTCGCTCCTCGTTTCAGATCAAATTGCAACAAACTATTTATTATTGTAGTAAAATCATTAACAAGGCGCTTTTCAGTTGTCAAAATATTTTTTTTATGGTTGTCCATTGAAAATTGTCATTGAACTGAAATGTGTAGGGATGGTGAAGTCTCTGTACGTGTACGGGGTATCAGTGTGATGTGAGCGCTAAGTGTGTGGGTGTGGTGCGCAGACGCTGCGCGTGCAGTCGGCGGAGGGCACGGCGCGGGTGGAGGTGCGCGAGGCGGACACGACGGCGGCGCTGTTCGAGCGCGTGCACGAGGCGCTGCGGCTCTCGAGCTTCGCCTTCGCGCTGTATCGCGACCGCGCGCGCACGGACGAGATCACCTCCAGCAAGTCGCGCCGCCTGCGAGACCTGCCCCTGCGCCACGGCGACATGCTCTACCTCAGTCCCGTCAACGGGGCGCTCATCTTCGACCAGCCCACCACCAGCGAGGAGGTCTGTACTGTACTATACCCGGCCTAGCCTTATTATTACGACCACATATATCATTACATCGTTTTACATGCACTCATTTCTTTACTTACCAAATACACACGTGATTTGCATGCATTACATGTTCATTCACATAATTATTATTTTCTAAATTATTGACTATAGTATTTATAAATATACTAGATTTAACCCACAACTTCGTCTGCACAAATTATAAACCAGTTTTAAGTCGGATCATAAGCTATCAAACAAAAAATGTTTCATCAAAATCGGTTCAGTAGCTTTCGCATGATGCTCGCACAAAGAAATACACAAACAGACAGACAAAAATTCTAATAAAGGTTGATTTGGAATCAGGGACACCTGGTATCTGCTACTATCTCTGGTGGTAGTAGTCGTTACTTAAAAACCACGTCAGAGACCGTAAGTAAGTAAGACAGTCTGAAAACACTCTGACACCAGGGCTTGCTGCCCACACAATAAGAAGAATTGATTTATGATCCACAATAGATATATTTTTTTTTTAAACTCTCCAGCACCCCACCAAGTCGTCGTCGAGTGAGGCGCAGCCGGCGGCGGGCCCGTCCAGCTCCAGCGGCCCCGCGGCCGCGCCCGCACCCGCACCCGCGCCCGCCGCCCCCGCCCTGCAGGAGGACGAGGTGGACCTGCAGCTCTACCAGGAGTCCGGCGCCATACAGCGACAGAGGGACGACAAACTGTTAGTGCACTCTTGACTATACTATACAGCCTAGGGCATACTTCTGTGGTAGTACTAATAAGCCGTGTGTGGGTGTGTGTGCAGCTGCAGACACAACTCGAAGGGTTGCTGCGTGCACTGCTCGCCGCTGGAGCCGTGGGACGAGGGCTACCTCAAGGAGCACAACATCAAGCACCTCTCCTTCCACTCCTACCTGCGCAAGATCACCTCCGGCAAGTTCGTCTCGCTCGAGGAGCTCTCCTGCAAAATTAAACCTGGTAATACTTTTATCTCTAATTATACAGAGACAATGGAACATATCCTTTGTGACTGTGATGTCTTGGCGGGAAAATGCACGTGCCTCTTCGGAGATGGATATCCAAAACCGGGAGACCTTAGGTTTCTTCCCCTCAATGGTATTGCCTCCTTCATTGAACAAGTATTTGAAGGTTGAAGAAAGCAAAAGTATTGGGGATAACACAAAATATCCCACTGGGTCGATGTGTTGCTGGCTTGCCAGCCCCTACAACAACATAACATAAGATCTCTATAAAGGGTGTAAGGAAAACTATCATTATACTTTAAACCACATACCCATCAAACTGAAAAAGTTTTACTATGAGAGCAAACCAATTGAAGCAAAAAAAAATCAGCTTTTGCATACATTTGAGTCGAGTAGGTATTGCAGTTTAGTATGGAACAACAGATTTTTTTTCTTTGACAGGTTTCTCCCATAGTAAAAGTTGTTTAGTTTGATGATAGAGTATATAGTTTAAAGGTTAATGATACTTTTCCTTACACTGTATATCTATACACAAATGAACAAATTCACCATGATCTTAACCAACTACGATAAAGGAAGAAGGACAAATTGCATGAGTAAGAGGACAATAAAATAAAATAAAAAGTCGTTTTTATTATAAACTAGCAGCCCGTCCCGGCTTCGCACGGGGTAGACAAATAAATTTTAAGACTCATTTTTCTACACCTTCGGTTACATTGTTCAAATTCTACCAAGGATCCCTATTTTTTTTCAAAATGAAATGTAGCCTATGTCAAATTGGAAGAATGTAGCATTCTATTGGTGAAAGAATTTTTTAAATCGGCCCAGTACTTTTTGAGCCTATTCATTACAAACATACAAACATACAAAAATAGGTACAAATCTTTCCTCTTTATAATATTAGTGTAGATAAGCGTATGAAGTTGTTTTGAGTATCAAGTAATTTGTAGTCTAAAATATCACCTCTGATAAAGTAACCCAAGTAATAAATAGGATCGATGTGTGATTGTATGTGTCTGATGAGTGACGGTGATGAGTGTGGTGTTGGGTCGCAGGCTGCAAGGAGCACCCGCCGTGGCCGCGCGGCATCTGCTCCAAGTGCCAGCCGGCGGCGGTGACCCTCGCGCGGCAACCCTACCGCCACGTCGACAACGTGCTGGTGGACCACCCCGCGCTGGTCGAGCGCTTCCTGTCCTACTGGCGCGCCTCCACCCACCAGCGCCTCGGCTTCCTCTACGGCCGCCTCGAGCGGCACCCCACCGTGCCGCTGGGTACGTACTGCACCGGTGTGCTGCAGACTGCAGACTGCAGTGCAGCGCGGCGCGTAGTGATGGTGTGCGTGTGTCCGCAGGTATCCGCGTGCGCGTGTGCGCCATCTACGAGCCGCCGCAGACCTCGACGCGCGACTCCATCGCGCTGCAGCCGGACCCGCGCGCCGAACTGCTCGACGAGATCGCCGCGCGGCTCGGCCTGCGTCGCGTCGGATGGATCTTCACAGACCTGCTGCCCGACGACCTCAACAAGGGCACCGTCAAACACATACGGTATCTATACACACTATACTACGATACTAACACATACATGTGGGAATGGAACATAGTGAAGTATAAATGGAACAAAATGCATCTAATGAGATGTAATATGATGACGTAGAAAGATGCTGCAAGGGAATCTCTTCCCTTTCTAAAATGGATGGAGGATGTGAGCGCTTAAAGACACAATTCATTAAAAATATCAAATAAGGTGTAAGAAGATAAATAAAACATGACATATTGCTACTAAGTGCGGTTTTTTGAACACCCCACTATTAAGTAGCTCCAATTTGTAGATAAATAATTGATGTTTGAACAAACCTGTATACGCATCGAAATGAAGAGTTTTGTAAGGTCAAAGGCAAAAGTCTATTTGAATACAATCAAGACATACTATTCGTGTAATTTTAATTTCTAGTATACTTTTAAGCTAATTAATGAATGATGTAGATGAAGATGTAGAGGTAACAGTGTGTGCCCCCCCCCCCCACAGAGGCGTGGACACGCACTTCCTGTCGGCGCAGGAGTGCATCACGGCGGGGCACCTGCAAAACCAGCACCCCAACGCGTGCCGGCACGCCGCCAACGGGTACTTCGGCTCCAAGTTCGTCACCGTCTGCGCTACCGGCGACGCCAACCAGCAGGTAGGCCAATATACTTGTTACTGTATCTACGGGTTGTACAAGGGTGGACTACCTATCAAACTGATCAACTTTTACTATGCGAGCAAACCGATCAGACAAACAAAAAATCGGCTGTCAGGAAACTACAATACCTTCTCGATTCAAACGTATGGGGTATTTTTTGTTTGTTTTGACAGCATTGATCTCATAGTAAAAGTTGTTCAGTTGGATGGGTAGAGTATGTGGTTTAAAGGTTTATGATGCTTTTTCTTACACCCTGTATACTAATATGTATCGTATTACTTTAATAGCGGAATTATTAATATTAGTCGACTATCTCGTTAGTTATACGGCGCCGCACGGTGGGCTGAAAATCGACTTTCATAGACATAGGGATAAAAAAAAATATGTGTCGTTTTTTTCATGGATATGGGTTTTGTTTATCATTTCTATGCTCAAATATTCACAAAAGGTTGATTTAGCATATAAATGGATGACTTATAATTTTTTTACGAAAAGTTTGTATGGAGTTCGTGTGAAAAATCCGATTATCTTTGGAACAGCAAGTGAAACCGTAATATCCTTACAGGGGGTTTTAGAACTTATTATTTATGATTTATTGACATACCGCGTATGACGGTTACTGCTGCAGAAACTAAGTAAAAAAATAAAGAAATATAATAATTTTTTTAAATTCTTTCACGAATCTTTTTAAAGCGTCTAGTCAAAATACCAAGTATTAATTAGCTAATAAACCTAAATAAGTGATATTTAATTATTATTATTTAGTACCATGAGTCCATGACTATCATGCGACAACACAACACAAAACAATAACTATTGATTGTGATTAGGAGTTCTAGATGAAGATTTTCAAGAACTTCAGCCAATGCATCTTAAATGAGCGTAGTTAGCAAAGGGAAATCTCTAATGAGGGTAATTAACAAAAAGTAAATTTGCTAATCACTTACAGTGATTAATAAAAGTATTAAATATTGTATTTTTAAATTCTTTTACGACTCGTTTTAATGCACCAAACCAAAATAAAAAAAAATTCTTTTGATATTTGTATTAAAATATATTAAATATTAGTATTTGCGTAATTCTTAAAAAACTTAAATAATAATAAAAAAGCTTAAATAATATTAAAAATAACTTAATAACTTATTTACAAAAAAAATATAAAACATAATTATTAATATTCAACATCACTATCGTCGGATTCCAATTCGGAATCAGGATCCAAATTAGATACATCCAAAAACTCGAACTGAGTTTCCTGGCACTTGATTAGTTCTTTAGTTTCAGCAAAGAGATCCTGGCTTTTCTTAGTATCTAACTTAGGTCTTCGTGCACTAATCAAAGGATCAGACGAAAGAACAAGCATATTGAGGATATCCTCATTGGAAGCTTGCCTGCTTTTTTTCCGCGAATGATGTTCCCGGAACCTTCTAAAATCTTTATTGCGTGCCTCCGAGGCTTCTTCTGAAAGGCTTCCGATTGGCACAATATCGTTATTGGCGATTATGTCTGCACCGTGTATCAAAAGCTTATGGACGGTTGAAGACATGTGGTACCAGTCGTATAGCTCCACGTACTTTTCTGCTGTTTTGCGGGCATAATCTTTAAATTTGATGACATCGATTTGCTCCCCAGATGTTATTGCTTGCAGAATCACGGCAAATCTTCGAACAAGCTCTTCATCCAATCCAGTAATGGCTGCAGTTTTATCAGGAAACTCGAAAAACCTTCTTGCCGTATTCCCGTCATTAGTGGTTCCTGAGCCTTGTTTTACGATGTCAATCAAAAGATTGAGCTCGTCTTTAAATTTATCCTGGATATTTTTTTTTCTTGCCTCTAACAATGCCTTGTACTCATTGCCTCTTGCAGCCCACTTTTTGAAGTCGAGTCGGTATGAAATATGCAAAAGACATTCCATAGAATTTATACGAGCGTGCAGTGATGACAAGCCAAATTCATATACGCCAGTTGACACAGTCTTTGATGTTACAACATCTAAACGGTTCATTTCTGTAGGTTTGGCTAAGCACAGGTAGCACGATGCGTTTGATCTAGCTTCAGAAAGATATGTACAAATTTTAGCATCGATCATTGTCATCATAAGTTGATGACTCACCTTATTACTACCGCACTCAGTAGGGATAAGATCCTTAATTTCATTATCCATTTGCCTTTTGTGACTGATGACCACTTCTTCGCTCTCCTTTATAAAAGTGAACTGCACTGGACGACAATATAAGGCTGAGCATGGCTTTGGATTCGTCCATAAAGTATCATCTCCAGCAGTCAGCTTGAGTGGCACTAACGAGGTCATAAATATACTGGAATCATCTTGTTGCCCCTCCATTTTCTGTTTGTATCGGCTTTGGTTGGAAGCACCATCAAATCCCCACTTAGATACTAGCTTCAAATCCTTATTTTGCACATTTTCAGAAAGACTTTCAATGATCCTCTTCACCGTGATATCAAGTAATGCTTGAAGTGTAATCCTAGCTGAAGAATCCATTACAGTGACTGATTGTTTCGGAGGATAGCATTGTAGTTTAGCTTGTTGCACTTTGTAGTAAGACGGGTAAATATCCTTAGCACCTTCCCGAATGGCCGTCTCTCGCAACGTGATGTATTGCCACTTAGAGAGTTTCAATGAAAGGAGCAACCCTAGTGATTTTTCTGGTGTAAATAAACAAGTTTGAACTGGTTTCTTAAGCATTTCTCTAATTTTTGCAGCTGCTTCTGGATTTTTCAGCATATATTTGATAACAAATGCGGTATCCTCACGACCATCTTCTTCTAAATGTAATGCAGCTGAACTGGCCAATTCGTTTGGATCTTCGCATTTATGATCTTCAGACCTTCTCTTCTTCTGTTTGCTTCCCAGATCTTCGAATGACTTTCGAGGTCTTTTTGTCATAGTACCAATAGACGACGATGTTGACGGTTCTGGAGAGATTAAATGTGCGCTAGGTCTCTCATCATTTGATTCTTGGATGACAAAACCGGTTGGCACACAACTTGGCCAATCGACATTAGCCTGAAGCCAATTTTCGTACTGCTTTCTGAATGTATCAAGGATACGGTGAGATTTCTGCCACCTCTGTGAAGCAGCTCTTGTAAATCTTCGACAAAATTCCTTGAGTGTTACACGGTCTTCGTCAGAGAAGCAATCACCTAGACGAGCTACCACTGCACTGAACAATACTTCATGATCAAATGAAGTACTCCCACTTCTTAGAAAAACAAACAAGTCTAAGTTGGTGGTTAGACTTTCCATTATAATAATATTTTACGGTCACAGAATACGTATGTAGTTCAAAAGTTTGGAATACACTAAATTATTAAAGTCAAATTTAGCTTATTTATTGCTTTCCACTGATCATTAAAACTATAGTGATTAGCAAATTTACTTTTTGTTAATCTACCCTCATTAGAGATTTCCCTTTGCTAACTACGCTCATTAAAGATGCATTGGCTGAAGTTCTTGAAAATCTTCATCTAGAACTCCTAATCACAATCAATAGTTATTGTTTTGTGTTGTCGCATGATGGTCATGGTACTAAATAATAATAATTAAATATCACTTATTTAGGTTTATTAGCTAATTAATACTTGGTATTTTGACTAGACGCTTTAAAAAGATTCGTGAAAGAATTTAAAAAAATTATTATATTTCTTTATTTTTTTACTTAGTTTCTGCAGCAGTAACCGTCATACGCGGTATGTCAATAAATCATAAATAATAAGTTCTAAAACCCCCTGTAAGGATATTACGGTTTAACTTGCTGTTCCAAAGATAATCGGATTTTTCACACGAACTCCATACAAATTTTTCGTAAAAAAATTATAAGTCATCCATTTATATGCTAAATCAACCTTTTGTGAATATTTGAGCATAGAAATGATAAACCAAACCCATATCCATGAAAAAAACGACACATATTTTTTTTTATCCCTATGTCTATGAAAGTCGATTTTCAGCCCACCGTGCGCCGTTTCATTACTCTTTGCTCGCGAGTATGAACAGCCAATATATGCTAAGAAATTTTGATTAGTCTTCCAATTTAAAATATTATTGATTATAACATGTTTCAGCCATGTTGTGCTTTAGTCTTCCAATATTATGAATTAAACCAACTACGTAAGAGAGGTAGCTTAGGTAATTAAGCAGAGTTACTACTCTCCGAAACCGACACTGATCCGAAATTGTTTTTGCAAAAGTAGCGAAATGATGCTCATAACGACATCTAGCGAACTATAATGTACTAAACTCCGGTGTACGCAGGTTAGTACGGAGAATAGCACTCTTTACAGTATGGTAATGCGATGTGATGTGATGTGATGTGACTGGGATGTGCAGGTGCACCTGGAGGGGTACCAGGTGTCGGGGCAGTGCCAGGCGCTGGTGCGCGACGGGGTGCTGGTGCCGACGCGCGACGCGCCCGACCTGGGCTACATCCGGGACACCCACCCCGACCGACCCGTGCCCGACGTCTACTACAAGGTATGTCGCGGGGCATCTACTCGAAAACCGTTTAATAAAATGGATCTGCTTTCCAAGCGGTCATTTTAACCATATTGAGTGCTGGGGTGCAAAAATCAGTATTCGTTCCCTTTCTAAAGGTTAGGTACTTTAACAAATAACTTTTTAGGGATTTCAAGTTGGCAATTTTTTTAATGATACTTATTTTTCTTTTAAAATCGACTTTCGATTCGATGCTTGTTATGGATCTAAATTGGCTTGCATATCGCAAGTAAACCAGATTGGTGCCTATGTTCTGCATAGGTATAACGACTGTAATTTTTTAAGTAATTTTCAAAACGAGCAGATTACGTATGGTATGTCTATAAGGCGATCGGCTTACGCCCCCTAGGTCCCTGCGGCCGGGTGCCACGCACCTCCTGCGGGCAAAGACGGGCCCGTTTTCAACGATGCTGTACTATATGAAAGACAATGTAATAATAACGTAGTGTTGTGTTAATGTGTGACAGGAGAAGGACTCGTACGGCAACGAGGTGAACGTGTCGGCCAAGCGCGTGCCGGTCGCGTACCTGCTGGTGGACGTGCCGGTGGGCGTGGCGGGAGGGGGCGGGGGTGCGGGTGGGGGAGCGGGAGGGGGCGCGGCCGAGCCGGCGCTCAGCGCGCGCGCCGCGTTCCCGCCCGCGCACCGCGCGCTGCACCACCACCTGCAGACGCTGCGCGCGCTGCACCATCACATACAGGCGTCCGCCACCTTCCTCGAGGTACGCTACTCCACCCTACACTACTCTACTCTACTCTACTTGCCGACGCCGACGCCGACGCCGGCTTCTAATACTAAATCCTCGAAAAAACTGTCACAGCCAGACTAACCTACACTAATGTAAGTACGTGTTAGTGATGTAAACCAACTGAAAACATTAAAACTGTCGACTTTTATTTTATTCTTCTTGCATAGTTTTAGCGCGGCATTCAGAAGTGCGCGTCGTCCGTCATTCAAACGAAGACTGACGCGCAATTGTTTCTCTTTATATGTTTTGTTCCGGACACATTCGAGCGCGGACCCTACGTCTAGAAATTGGTAAGTCAATACCCGCAGGTATCCTACAACTTCACGCTTCTAGACGTGCATTCACTGATGTGATCGAGCATTCATAAGGTTCATGTTAAATCTACAAACATGCATAAAGTAGGTATGTCTGGATAAGACGAGATAAATGTGTCAATTCAATTCAAGTAGTAGTAGTGTTGTTTGTAGATAACATATTCTACCTACACCAGATATCCCAATGGAACAAAGTTGTGAGTTAAGTGATATTTGGTTGGTATGTCATCGGAAACGTAATAACGAAGAAGGCAATGAAATTATCTGTCATCGATATTTTGTTATTTCCTATTATTAATCATGAAAGTACCTCCGAATTTATACAGGAGGCATAAAACGAAAAAAGTCGAGTTGTCAAAGACAGAGATCTTTGTTACTTTGCGTATGCGAAAGCGAGCGCATGATGGTTTTCTCCTTTTGTGACTCTGTCGTGCGTCACATATTAGCCCTAAAAGTTGTACCATAACACTCAATTAATACTTAAAAGGGTGGCTAAAATGACCAATAATTTTGACCATTCGATTGAGACAACATCGAGAAAACATTAAAACATCAGTCCCCGTATAAAAAGTGACATTCTATTGGCGTTGACGCTAGTATAAAATAATAGAATGTATGGATTTGACATTAGCTATCGAAACATTTTGACGATCGCTAATGTCAAATCCATACATTCTGTTTTTTTCTACTAGCGTCAACGCCAATAGAATGTCACTTTTTCTAGGAGGGCAGAAGTGCTATTTTTGAATCGTTTCGTGGTCGAATGATGCGTAATCTACATAGTTATTTTGACCTTTTCTACTGCCGATTTGAACGTGTGACTTTCAAAAGTCGCACTCCAAAGGTTTCACACAAAATTGTACACAGTGGACTCAGATGTATGGGATAGCAGATTTTAAAGAATGTTCCACGTGCCCATAGTGAAAGCTGTTTAGTTTGATGGTTTGAATTACACCTGAGTGTTCGAGCTGTGTTAGATCTGTAACACACATACGGAATTGCGATACGGAATTTCAAATC
This sequence comes from Agonopterix alstromeriana, assembly GCA_963924505.1. Lineage (NCBI taxonomy): Eukaryota > Metazoa > Arthropoda > Insecta > Lepidoptera > Depressariidae > Agonopterix > Agonopterix alstromeriana. The sequence goes on from OZ004662.1 coordinate 20,724,941, forward strand.
AGGATTGTAATTTTGTATAAGATTTGATACCTCCGCAATTCCGACCGGAATTATGGAGGGGGAAAATCCATACGAAATTTTAATCTTGATTCGGAATTCCGT
>OZ004662.1:20725242-20830242 GCA_963924505.1 Agonopterix alstromeriana
ATTTAAACCTTACTGTTGTGTAGTCTGCTGCGCTGCGTGTCCCACTCCCACTGCTGGGTAAAAGCCTCCCCTCATCTCGAGACTCGGGATCATAACAAATGAAGTAGGGTAAAGGAATGGACGGGAACATTTCAAATAAGTCAAAACAAACGTAAGGTATACTTCAAATATGTACCGAAATATAAAAGAATATTTGTTTTTTTTATCATCATCGGCCCGGTAAACCCCACTACTGGGTATAGGATTCTTCATTTGGGCGTTTTTTAATGTATCAACAGAATCATATTTTGAAATGATAGCTAAGTGTCCAAGGTGGTAGTAATCGTTGCATAAAAACCACGTTAGAGTAAGGCGGTCTGAAAAAGCTCTGACACCAGGGCAGGGCTTGCTGCTCACACGATAAGAAGTTTCCAAGGTGTGACTGAGGGTGGGCTGTCGTTTTATTTCACGGGAAAGGGACCATGCCAATGGGGAAACCAGTGAAGTACTGATACACATGTGTGGAGTTTTGTAAAAATATTTATTTATTATTATTATGTACAATTTAACAGCTAAGCAGCGTCTCCCTCCCCTCACGTGAGGTGGGGGGGAGCTCGATGCGGGAGCCTCCCGGGGCATGTAGGGCCGCGCCCCACGAGCGGCGGCCTCGACCGTAGCGTCGGTGTGACGCGGCCCTAATACGGTGCTGCCGAGTGACTTACACCACAGTATTACTATTAGGCTTACAGTATGGCAACGCTCTTGATGGCGGGCGACGCCGCCGTCGGTGTACGTCATGCGCAGTCCATCCCGACTTCTTCATACAAAGCTCGGGATGATCCGCGCCGCCCGCTTCCCCGCAAGGCTCCTTGCTCTGCGTAAGTACATCCGTTGCCGTACTGTAAGGACTATATAGTTATGCTGTGCTTATACACCAAAATACATTGACAAGTTATACAGTATAGTGCCGCACCTGTCGCACCCCCTCGTGCGCTCTCGCTCCAAAACCCCGGAATGTAGTCGTCTCATTATTACATTATGTTTGTCGCGTCTCTCGAGCCTAACGAATACAATCATGCAGAAGGTACATTTACTGTTTACGATTGATTTACATTACAATTTCAAGTCTTCTAAACACAATGTTGTGAGTGATTCGTCCATCTACAAATAGGTACTAAATATAGGATCATTTAAAAGTGAACAACTGCATATAACACTGTTGTACTTACAGATAATTATGTAGTTCGATCGACGAACACTCACCTTACTCTTTAATTAGAATTAATTATTTGTAGTGCGTATCGATTCCGTTCTATCGTTACGCACTATAATTAGAATTGATTATTTGTAGTGCGTATCGATTCAGTTCTATCGTTACGAACTACAATTTGAATTAATTATTTGTAGTGCGTATCGATTCAGTTCTATCGTTATGAACTACAATTTGAATTAATTATTTGTAGTGCGTATCGATTCAGTTCTATCGTTACGCACTATAATTAGAATTAATTATTTGTAGTGAACACACTAGCAGTTCATTGCTCACTTGCATTGGAAACGATTAGAGAACATTAGCAGGGCGAGTCTTTGTCAATTGAATTACATAATCATCTGAATCTTCATGAATTGAACTATCTATAGATATAAATAAAAACAATACACGAGGTGAGGGGGTTGCGGGGCGACGCACGCAACACGCTGCTATTAGTTTTATTTACAATTTTAAGATCCTTTAATGTTTTTTTTATTCTCAATAATAATAACATCTAACGTGCCCGAGCTCGGCGCGGTACGTGCGCCGGGCGTCAGTATCACACGGCACATCGGTACACGGTCTCCGCAGTAACATTATGTACAGGGCAGGGGCGTCGCGCCCGTGCTCATCTACTGCCTGCTGCAGTGTGCCTGTGCTATCATATTACTCTATACACTGTATGTTCATTGACGAGATTGTTTCTCTTTGTCAATTTTTACTACATAATTCAATTTTGAAACGCAACAATGTTTATAATGACATAAATTAGTTAATGAAAACAAATACTGCATAAATATAGTCGAGTGCATAACATAGTTTCGTTACGCACTGATTTACTGTCAGCCACATTTTATAATGTCACGTCGTACGTCCCGAATTATTTTAATAATAATATGGTATCAATTTTTATATAATTTTTGATATTCGATATAATATGCTGAGAATCAATCTTGTGAATGAACGTACTACATATTGTAATGCATTTGCAAATTTATTTCAAGTATTAACTATTTTAGAACGAGCGGGGAATGTTACGATGGCGGACAGCGCCCTCTAGCGGGTGTCGTCCGCCACGTAACACGGCCCCGGGTCGTAGCTGCTTCGTCGCTGAGACTACGTTATATCAGAAAGACGTCGCACAGTACGCGCTAATCCTTACGTTATCGTGTGTATTAAACACATCGATGGGTCTCCACCACGCGACTTGATGATCATTAAATTCGCTTACAATTTTATTTACAAGGTTGTACGGTCACCGCGGAGGAGATCCACGCGCTTTAACACTCTCCGCCGAGTTCTGGCGCTCTGAGTGCGTGGTTCCCGTCGACGGTGACCGTACAGTGCACAATTTGGAGTGACCGAGCGGGGCCGGGGGCGGCGCTAGTGAACACAGAGCTGTAAAAGTAATATTAAAACAAAATAAGTGACACACTGAAAAGTACGAAGGTAGTCGAATCGAAAAGGATCAGAGAGTAACATCATAAATTTATCGATCAAGAGAACGAATAGAATAGTTTAAAATTTACAAGCTTTTCCGAATTTAATTTTGTGAAGTGAAAGTTTAAAATAGAATGAAGCCTTTTTCACATAATCGATTTTCCATTCTGTGTGCGGGACTTACGTAGATTTTATTTAATACAGACAGTAAGGGACAGCCCTCCGCAGACTGAAACGGTGAACTCAGACCAACAAACTGAACAACTTTCACTATGGAGCCTATCTCAGGAAACGCGAAAAAAAAATCTGCTGTTCATACAAAACTGCTGACTCAAATGTATATGAAACAGCAGATTTTTTTCGCGTTTCATCAGTTGTTCAGTTTGATGGTCTGAGTTCACCTTTTCAGTCTGTGGAGGGCTGTCCCTTACACCCTGTATAGTGTTATCAATATAACATAGCATCGTCTGGTATAGTGGGGACGAGCCCCGGCCTCCGTTCGGCCGCGTCCCCCCGAGGCGCGAGGTGCAGTCGTCGCGAGTAGTTATGAAACAATTATCACTTAGCGATTACGATTAATTCTCCAAATAATAAATTACGATTATTTCAAACCCATCCTCAAAACACTAGGTTATTTCAAATAAAGCATATTTTTATAAAGTTACGAAACGATGCAGGTATGTATTTCAATTTACAATTACCGACAACCTGCAGATTTTGCTTTAAAACAGAATATTTGTAAGTTGTCCGATCTGTCTATTTATTATGTGCTAGGTATAGGTAATCTAAGGTTTTTAATCATAATCATAAAGAGTCCTGAAAACCTGTATCACACGTTGGTTCAATAAATATTTTGTATTTGTATTTTTTTCGGTTTTTATTAAACCGGCAATAGAAAACTACCTCTCCGAGGCAACGAATGATGGTTCGAGGCGTGAGAAATTTTTAACAAGTTTTTGAATTGTGTTAAATTCACTTAAATAACATTATATTTAATTAACTAATAGTAATCGTTAAATAATGGCAAAGATTATCGCAGATCGCGATGAATAGAAATCGTAATAGTTTCATCACTAGTAACGAGTACAGTCGCGGCGTAGCCTCGCGCCTCGGGGGCACACCGCTCATATTTATTTATTGAATATAGTTAGTGGTGGTGTCGCAGGGTGTGACGTCACGCGGCGCGCTACTGGTCGGCGGGGGCGGGCGCGGGGGCGGGGGCGGGGCGCATGGGGGGGAAGTGCCTCGGGTCGCGCAGGTCGAAGGCGCCGCGCGGGGGGGAGCCCTCCAGCGCCGCGCCCAGCTCGCACGCGCGCTCCGACTCTGCACACACACGCGCACGCTCAGTACGACACACGCACACACATACACTCCGCCACGCTCGCGGCGACCGCGACCTATCTCATGTTACGGTATGATTCCCATCGAAAGGTAAACAAACGATCGTTAATAATACCCGTCGCTTTCTACCGGTAGCGTTTTCTAAGGAGTACGAAACGCGCCATAGTTTTATGCCGCTGTCGAATACATCTACACTATTATAAAACTGTAAAAGAACGGTGTCCATCTTTACGTTAAAGATATATGCGAAATAAAAGCTTGTAAAAGGGTTACGATATGGTGTTTCGGTGTCCCCGACTCCGAATCACCGGTATATTACATTAATATGAGATAAATCGAGCGGTCGCCTCGGGCGGAGTGAGACGGGACGCGACGAGCGAGTGCACGCCGTGTGCACACGCACATGTGTGAACGCACGACCGACTCATGGGCACCTACACGACTCAGTCGACCGGTACTAGAACGTTATGATTGTGAATAACATAACAGTCCGTCCGACATGATACAATTTATCAAACCAATTCAGGGTTTGACAATTTTTCAATCCTTAAAAAACAATTAAATTCAACTTCCTGTCTGCCATTATCGTGTAGGTAGCACCGACATTCGCTCGTCGCGTCCACGAACCATTCACGATTTTAATAATACTTCTTTCAATAATAAAATTGATCTGCTTTGTTTTTAGTTCAAGATGTTAACAAATGAGCGCAAAATCTGAAAACCGTTTATTTTTCAGTAAAGGTTTAGAATTATCACCTTTGATATCGACTCTACCAGATTATTTAATAGTTACACTCTGCGAACTAGAAAACGAGACTTTTCTGAGATACATTGACCGACGGCAAACAACGACACGGGCCCATACAAAAAACGAAAAAAAATACGATTAGTACGGGCTACTACTAGAGACTTTACGTTGCGTTTGTTGGGCAGATATCTTACATTGTTCAGAAGCGGTTTTCACATTTTGCGTCTTAAAAAGTTTCTCCTGAGCGCAGTAAAAAGAAGATTGATATTTTTTTGAATATACAATAATCAAAGTCAATTAAATTTTATAAACACGATCTAGAAACGAATATCTGACAGTGGTTTGTCATGTGACTCCCCTTAATTGGTTAACTTCTTGTATAATTATCGCGAGTGGTTCGTTTGTCTCTCGGACAGTAACAATATAAGCACTAGCACAAGGTAGACGTCACAGTATATACAGTAAGTAATATATTAGACAGATCCCATCCACACGATTTACATACATACATGTATACAGACTGCGAGGGGGCGGGGCGGGGCGGGGCGGGTCGCTGAAGCTCGATTCGATAGATCGTCGAGTGGAAGTGTGCAGGGGGTCTATTTTAATCTATCGTGAAAGTTTTCGGTTAAATGACAACTATCTCAACTCTATTGGATTGAAGTTCCGACAAAAACGATTACGATATATAGACTACCTACTCACTTCTATCAAAGCACTCGTACGTTTTGCACTCACCATTATTCTAAGGCCCGTATTAATATACGAAACTCCATAGCTGGCTGCCTCTTAAGATGACGTTTTGGTATGCGTTTGACGTTATTTAAGAGCCTGTCAGAGTAGAGTTTTGTTTATTATATAAGGACCTAAGAGAACTGATTTATTGATTTCTCGAGCAGCAAGTTTTAGCAGTTATGAACTTTTGACAGTAGGTAATTAATTTGGCGGCATTCCTACTATACTCCATTTCAAATAGCAGCGAAATTTTAAGGCTATTTTGAATTATAGAAATAGAGATTAGAAACACAGGAAGTGTTTCTAATCTCAGTTTCTATAATCATTCTATTTATTTTTAGAACAGCTTTAGTAACATTCAAGATATGTCGGATAGTATATCTTTATGATAAATAAATTATATTTGTAAATCAGAATTGGCCAGAAAGCTATATATGGGAATCGGATATGTTGTAGAGTTTCTGGCCCCATCTTCTCTACAGTGACAACACGTTCCGACGCGGTGTTAGCTCCAAAAAAGATTTGATGTTTAATAAGTGGGCTTCAAGAATAAATTATGTTGACTTTGACTTTGGAAAATCTTTTCGTCCTTATTTGAAATAAAGTATAGGTGTGTAATACAAAACTGACCAGTGATCTAAACCAGCGTTTCCCAAAGTGTGTTCCGTGTAACCCAAGGATTCCGTGAACCGGAAGAGCGGATACAGGGGGCCATTCATGGTTATTATACTGGAGCAAAAATCCGAGCTCGGCTTTTGTCGGAATCGCTGTACCTACTGTGAAAATTAAGCCTCAATTAGCTCGATCCAGCTATGTAACATAAAGCGTGCTATACTCCACACGTAACAGATCTCTGGACCTGTCTGGATCTGGTGACCCAGTCGTAGTGTTGTGAAACTTCGAGCTCACTTTTGCTCACAATATCCGAATAGAAGCTAGACAGAGTTTTAAATATCCTGATTTCTGTTTTATTTCTTATGTCACATAACACTGAGCCAAAAGTTTTGGATACGACCCAGACTAGAAAATTCGAGCTCGATTCACGTGCTTCTTCCTCTCGCTTCTTTTCTAATCACAGTAGTACCTATATTGTGCGTATTCGTTAAATGACAATGCTATAGCTTTAAGTTTGTAGTGCTTGGAAAAGTCGAGCTCGGTTCACTCGCTGCATATTCTTATTTAATTGTTACATACCACAATTTGGGATAGAACATAGAGGCAGGCAGTACTGTAAAAATTCTCTTCCCTTCCAAAAAGAAATCTTGATTAGGTCTTGAATGAATCGGTGCCCTTAATTTGTCAATAGAATGTGAATGAACCGTATGAACAATTTTCGCGAGGTATTTTTACTCTCATTTCAAATTTCAGTTTCCCTGTGAGGTTCCATAAAATATAAGGGATTGATTTAGTATTTCGTGGTCTTAAAAGTTTGGGAACCGCCTATTTAAACCACGGACAGTGGAGGACAAAGGAGTTCAGTGGACCCCGCGTTAATACCGCCCGTCTCAATTATTTCACCGGTAGATTCGATGGTACTCCTGAATTGCCCAAGAATGATCGTCAAAAGCGGCTCGAGCTCGCTACCGATGAGGTCGACGGAGAGTCCTCCCGGCGGCGCGCCACACTCACCGGTCACCGTGACACCCGGCGCCGGCGCCTCGCCCGGGGGCCCGGGGCACTCACCTGCGGGCACCGATAGGCGGGGAGCGGGCCGGCACTGGGCACTGGGCACTGGGCACCGGGCAAGGGGCGCCGGGCGCCGGGCACTAGGCGGCGCGCAGGTCGTCCAGGCCGGGCGGAGCGCCCGCGCCTGCCACACACTCGGGTCAGTCACTCGCTCACACGGCTCGCGGCACGCGGCACACACTAGGGGGGGGAGGTAAGGGCGCGGCGGCGGCGGGGCCATGGGGCGGCGCCGCGCCGCGCCCGCATACGTACTCGTAAGACTCTGCGCTCGGGGGGTGGTGGGGAGGGGCGGGGGGGCTGTACCTGACATCCGCGCGGGGTCCCGGCCGCGCAGCGCGCCCGCGTAACTGTTGCCGGCCGCCGCTGCACACACACATCGTTAGCGCGGGGGCACCGGGCTAGTGTGCCCGCTGCCCCGCGCCTACTGTCTCCCGCGCGCCGTGGCGCTGGCGCCCGCTGCATGAATAGCTATCGACCGGAACGCGAGCTTCATACGAGCGCTAGACCCGCGAAAAAAAATCGTAATCCATTCGTTCATCTATCCCAATAAGAATCGAAATATCGTACCTTTCCCGAGTTTTAGGGTAAACGGTTGAATGACTTTGAAGGGTGATAGTACACATGATACTGATAAACACCCCTTAAGAAATCTGCAGGAAATTCGAAAAAAATCTGCTGAAAAGCAAATGGTTTTTTGAAAATTTCCAGTAAGTTACTTAGGGAACGTTGATCGGTATCATGGGTACAATCACCCCTTAGAGTAATGTTTACCCTAACACCCTGTACACGTGTACAGCGGCGGTGCGAGATTTACTCCGGTGCCCGTATCATAGGTATGAAGCTCGTTTCTCGTCTGTGCGGTCTCACCGACGTATCTATTCATGTGCCACCACTACATCAGACCACGTGAGGAGTTAGAGAAGCGATCTCGTCTGTGAATATCTTTAGAACGTTCAGAGTTGTAACGTTCGCGCGTAGCGTCGAGCGCGACACTCTGACACTCGGTCGACGGAACGACAAGCGAAGTAGTGACGCGCGGGAGACAGTGGGAACATATTTTTGTAAACGTCAAAGAATGTGATGTATACGTATCGCAATTGAATTCTAATAGTATGATAACGCGTCCTGTTAATGTAATTATATCATTGTCACCTAACACGCCTTCGTATTTAATCAAACAGCATAGATATTTATCGACGAAGACGTTCCCACTCTTTGTCCTAAACTTTTCCAGTGCAAATGTGAAATGAACGGCTCGCGCGTTAGTTCTATCGTTACGCACTATAAATAATTACAACTAATTATAGTGCGTAACGACAGAACAGAATCGTTACGCGCTACAAATAATTATAAGTAATTAGTGTGTAACGATAGAATTGACATTATTAGTTTATTAAACACTTGCACTGTAAACGATTAGGACAAAGAGTGGCGTTGGCGTGTCTGCGTGAATTGAACTACATATCTGTCTGTATCAAGATGGGCACACGGCAGCTTTCGGATTTTGAAAACTTACAACAGTTTGTTTTTAATGTTTAGTTCTGTTAACATTAACGTAGAGATATTTTTCTAAAAGGAAACAAAAATCACAAACAGCAATATGCTGTATTAGTTTACTCGATAAATCTTAACGAAAAGATGTTTTTTTTATATGTATCACTGTCATGAAATTAACGATCTAACACGTCAACCATGGTATTTTATTCCTCAATAAAATTATACTTTCATTTGACTAGTGTTTTCAATTAACCGATCGTAGAAGCGGGACGGATGACGCGACGGATCGTCGTATTTTGAATCGCAACGCATACATCACACTCTATTTCATCGTACGACCATCGGCGACGCCGCGTTGACGCTGCAACGGAACTGTGATATAAATACATAAATAAATATACAGAAGAACGTCTATGACGCGATGAGATGAGAGTCGGAGGAATGAGTAGCGAGGAGCCGCGTGAGGGGGACGGGCGGGGGGCGGGGGGTTGCGGTGGGACGGCGAGGGGAAGGGGGAGGGCGACTGTAGGGCGGGAGCGGCGCGACGTCCCCGAGGGCGGGGCGCCGCGCCGCCGGGCCCGATGCTGGCCGAGCGAGTCTCAGTTCAGGCGGGGTGGGCGTAGCGAATAGGTAAAGATAAGTTGTTAGACGGGCAACCGATCCCAGGCTTTCCGTCACGGCCAAATACCAATCATGGTTCGAGGGGAGCAGCGCTTCCTATCGTCTAGCGTTGCCGCTGTTGATCCTAGTTTACAGGAGTTACAGCGCTAGGAATGTGTGGGGGAATATTTGTAACGAGTAGACTTTTACTAATTATGAATCTGAATTGAAATTTTTATCACTATATTTAATCTCTATCTGGAATAGATCATCCCATTCACCACAAATCTTTACTCAATAACATAATGTTCATATAGGTTATTTGGTTAAATGACACTGACAATAAATCGGCAGATCTATTCGGACAAATTCTAAAAAACAACGTCTAGATGAATCAGTCGGATAAATATTCACCCAAGAAAGGGAAAAACGTACTTCATCACTGAAAAATGAAGTGTACACGTACGGGCGATTAGACCATGACAGAGAGTATAGAATCGATGATCCGCCTAGAGGGTACTATAGGGACGTACCTTCGTGGTCGTGCGCGTTGGGGGCGTGGTCGCGCGCGGAGTGGGGCGCGTGGGGCGCGTGGGGGGGCTCGAGCAGCGCGTGGTGGCGCAGCAGCGCGCACTCCCCGCCCTCCGCCGCGTCCAGCGCGTACACGTACAGCACACCCTGCGACGTCGCCACCAGCAGCCGCGGCGCCCGCGACACGCTGCAACACAACACATTACCCTTGTTATGCTCACTATTATATTACCCGAGGAGGTAATCGAATACCACAGAACATCCACGTGTACCGAAACCCGGTTCAGTGTGATCGGTCGGTCGGATCTAAAAGGAAACCTACGTTTTGTTTATCACCAATAAAAGGGATATCTATTGCATTTTTTTTTCGTAACTTTTGTCCTCATCCCAGTCTAGGCGATCGCTCGCCATTTGAATATTTTTCAGTAGAACGTCACTACTATAAGTGTGAGCACACATCATACGGACCTGGTGATGGCGGCGCGCGCGCGGTAGCCGGTGTGGGGCAGGCGCGCGGACGCGAAGGCGCGGCCCTGCGTGAGCACGTCGGCGAGGTGCTGCGGCAGGTAGCCGGAGCCGGCCTGCAGGCCGCGCGACAGCCACTCCATCCAGCCGCCGGCCTCGCCCTCCGCCTCGGGCGCGGGCTCGGGCGCGCCCGCCGGCGCCGCTTCCGCCTCCGCCTCGCCGCCGCCCGCGCCCGCGCCCGCCCCCGCGCCCGCCGCCTCCGTCAGCTTGAACACGTGCACGGTCTCCGTGTTGGAGGTGGCGGCGAGGAAGAGGCCGCACGCGCTGAAGGCGAGGCAGGAGATGGAGACGCAGCGCTTGACGCCGCGCCGGAACTCGTAGAGGCGCGTGCGCTCGGGCACGGCGAACACGCGGATGACGGGTGCCGCGCTCGGAGGCGGTGGCGAGGGCGGCGGGCCGCACATGGACCACGCGAGCGCGGCGAGGGGGCTGTCGTGCGCGCTGATGGCGCACTTCGCGTTGAGGTGCACCGCGTCGAAGATCTGCACCTCGCCGGCCGCGCTCGACCCGGGGTACGCCACGTAGCAGTGCTCCACGGAGGGCGAGAGCGCGCACAGGCCGCGCGGGTTCGGCGGCGTGTCCCGGATCGTGTGCAGGATCTTCATGTCCCGGATGTTGTGGATGTGCAGCGACTCCTCCAGGCACACGATCAGCCTCTGCGGGCACGACACGCGTCACGGTCACAGACTTATATGTGTATTGATAGATAGGTAAGTCGCCTGCAATTTTAGGACGTCTAATTATTGGCGTTACGTACCAGGGGGAGCCACTTTGTGTAATAAAATTTACAAAAAAGATCTCGCGACCAGAGGATCGAACTCCCCTAATCGTGAGAAGGTTTTCTGATTGGTATGAGCGAAATCTCTCACTACTACAGCGGTGAGGTGTAGCGCGCTATCGCACCAGTTATGATACGAACCCAAATTACTCGTAAATACACAGTGCTTCGATACGTCACCGATAGATGTCGGAAGCTGTCTATAGAAAATCAGCGTTTCACTTAGTTTGTACTAAGAAAATATAGCATGCAACGACTGAACTACCCGCCTCGCGATACTCACCGAGCGGTTCAGCTTGACGGCGAGGATGGTGTTGCTGTAGCTGTAGTTACATATCTCCGTCCCCTTCTTGTAGTGGCAAACTATCAGCTTCCTGGAAACGATAAGCGCATACGACTCCATTAATAATAAATAAACTACCGTTACTTGCACATGATGATACATTAAAGTAAAAGATGCAGGCATAATATTATGACGCGTGTAATGTGTCGGTAATCGAGAAGTTCTTAAATATAATAGTTATAATTATTATACCATATTTTCTCAACACGATATCGATACTTATAATATAAACAATTATATCTTTCATTTGGATAAATACGCATCAATGTTGCAAACTCAGAGGTGTGGACGATCATAATGTCCAGCAGTAGGTACATAAAAGTGACGTGTATGAACGAAAGTGAACGTATGTCTGACGTATCGACCTCGGTGACCGCGCGACCTCGGGGCGTCGGGCATCAGCTGGACGCGAGCTACATACGAAGCGATGACAATGTCTACATCGAGATGCAACTCCAATGTTAGCACCTTAGACACATCTTATCAAAACATTACGGAATGCGAGTCGGCCCTGCACGGCCGGACCAGTAGTAAACTAATAATTCATCGTGTCTCTTTCAATGTTAAGAGAATTTCGAGAAAATTATGAAGGTTGTCGGAGTGTGACATTGACAGTGAGTAGAGAGCGCGGGGGTGCGGGGCGAGGGTGCTGTGTTGTGTAAGAGAGGAGGGCGGCCAAGTTCACGAGCGAGTGCGGGCGTCACAAGCACAGAAATACACTCGACGACAACACACCTATTATTAGAACTTACTCTATATTCAGTACTAATAGGTACTAGAATGTTGTTAAGACCTCAGAGCTGCAAGGCGTCTCCCTCTTCATTATATTAAACATGTCGTTCCAGTCAGCTCCATTCGCAAAGAGTCTATCTATCTATGACATAGACCATGATTCATAACAACAAACTTTTGAGTTTGTTTTGTACGCACCGTACGTACGCTCGAACCATACATTATGGTTCTGGCAGAATTAACAGCGCTGCGGCTTTTGCTTCAGCATAAATGCTGCGTCAGGACCTTTTTCATCGGTGCAATACAGGTCACACGGTGTCATATTCCAACATTTATACCTACTATATCGTGTTTGTTATTAAATGGTAAGTCGTGGGAGCTTCCTGTGGCTGTTGCACCTTTGCACGGACCTCCTTATAAGGACTGCATAGTGTTACCAACTACTTTTGTCTGTCACTGTTTTTCGTGTGTTGTTCCGATGAAATAAATGATTTATCTATCTCTCTATCTATCTCATCACGTAAAACTGATCCGAAACAGCCGATTGAGGGTCTGAATTCAGTACCTGCTTTCATAGTTGTCAATGTATCTTTGTATATTGAACATATCAAGTCGAGATAACAGCACGCCGAGCAGTAACTGATCATTTAATATTAATCATAACTATTAATTCAATTAGTTACTTATCTAACTAAATCTATGAAGTCATTACTGGTCGTTCGACATACACAACCAGTTGCCATGATAGTTATGGAAGCATGCTGAGCGATGGAACTTAACAACGCTGGAGTGGAGGCCCAGAGTAACCACGCGGAGTTGATTAGAGGCCACCCAGCAGAAAGATGCGTCATCGATACGATACGTAATAATATATACAGGGTGAAATTGATATCATTAGCATCCTTTTAAACTAAGTCTACTCATCAAACTGAACAACATTTACAATTGGAGCAAGCAAACCGATCGGAGCAACATAAAAATCAGTTGTTGCATACATTTGCCTGTAAAACTATTTTTTACCAACCCCGAAAAAAAAGGGGTTCGAAAAAAATAGTTTTCTTCATATTAATTTTTGTTTTCTTCATAACTACTACATTTTTTGTTTTCGTGTTACTGTTATGTCTTCATGCCAAATTTCGATTCAATAGGTGCAAAAATGAGCGAGTTATTGAGGCGAGGCATATAGAATGGACGAAAGTATAAGGGTTCCTTGTTTGACTACGGAACCCTGAAAACCAGCCAAGTGTGAGTCGGTCTCGCGCTAAAGGTCCCGGAGAAAACACAACTTTTTTGTAAGTTAATAAATATACTGTGTGGTGGTGTGGTACGGAACCCTCGATGCGCGAGTAGCCCGACTCGCACTTGACCAGTTTTTATTACGACTCAACCTGGTTAGTGAGCCAGGAAAGCAGAGGGTGGCGAGTCGCGGGTTCAAAGTGATGAATATTAGTATCCAAGTAGGTAATGTTGTCTCTATGGTTAGGTAAACGGCGCTGGCGGCTATGTTGTACGAGACTCCATAGCACTGAGAAAACGGACGGACACTAAGGAAGAAATATAGTTGATCTAAGTACTAAAGGGGTTTGAACTTTCTGGCATAGTGGTAACCATTATTTTGCAGGAATTTCGGAAATTTTTCAAAAATGCGGCGCACCTCAAACCTATGTATATCGATAGAAGATCTAAATACATTTTCTCATTACCTTCATCATCACAGCTTATACAACGTGTTAATGAATAAGCGCAAAACCTCATACACCCCAACTGATTTATAACAAAATAACTAGAATGAAACAATAATTTCATTATTTTGATAGTTCAAATTTAAAGTTATTTGCATTTTAAGTTTTCAGGCAAAAATGATTTGATATCATTTCAGCAATGAATGAAAGCGTTAGCGTGCTCATGGATACATTTTAAGAATCTTGTTTTGGTAGTAAGTAGGGTGAGTGTGCCCGTGCGGTGGGTTGAGATTGAGTTCAGTAAATTAAAAAATTTTCAAATGAATTATTTAAAATTTTGAAAAAAATTACCTATGTTGAAAACTTGATAATTCGATTCTGCTCTCGATTTTAAACAAACTACTTTCTAGTTTTGCGTTAATTCATTAACACGTTGTATACGTCGCACTGCAGGCCATAGACCTACCCTCAGGGAGGGTGTATGCGCGTTAGTCCACCACTCGTGCTCAAATGCGGATTGGTAGACTTCACATACGCATCGGAATTCCTTTTTCAGCGTATGCTGGTTTCTTAACTATGTTTTCCTTCACCGTTTGAGAGCAGCCGTATACCGACGCCCTCTGCAACGCGCTACCGACGCTCTATTGATATAATAATCATATTATAGGTATTTTATTGGAAGGGATGTGTTAGGACATTTATCTATATAAGATCCTTGTCATGGATTATCTCGAAAACGTTGCACTTTAGGACTATATGTTATCTGACATTTCTTGTTCGTCTATAGATCCTCTATCGATATACAATAGTTTCAGGATGCGCCGCATTTTTAAAATACCTGAAAAATTATGGTCATCACTATGCCAGCCTCCCATATAAAGAGGTTCAAACCCCTTTCTTAGCGTATGACTGTACGTATTTTACATTTTACTATCTGTAAATTAGATTTCTTTCATAATTGCAACTTAAAAGGAATCATCAGTTCTTCCTCGATGACTAGACATGTGCTCTATAGTTGCAATAACAAGACTCCACCTTAGTAGACAAATTATATTTTAGTAAAAGTAGGTCACTGAGTCACTAATAAACTCTGTTATTTTACAGGACGGTCTTAAAATAAAATGGCAATCACATAAACCAATGACATTCTATACCAAGGACTCCGCATTGGCGGCGTGCTGGTAATGGGACGGCAAGGTTGTGCTTAATGGCGGCGTGTAAGCATAATCTCTTCCTTAGTCGTGTGTTGATCGCAAAGCCGTAAGGATGCCGAAATAATAATAAAGTTCCGAAATAATACCCTAACGACGAAAATAAAGTGTGACTTATCACCAGTACGTTAATTTTATTTATGAAACATAAGATCCAAAAAAGTGTAAATCATGTAGTAAATCCTTTTAATTTTCAATAAATACAATAAATTATTAACATGTCAGAAAGTGACAGGCGAGTCAAGTCTTATCAAAATGTAGTCATTATATTCTCTTTGGTAAGTCATTTAAAATCACCATACGTAGCTTCGACTGCATAAATGTTTTACGTTACTGCTTAGTGACCGAAGACGTTTGAAAGGATTGGAATGTCAGCGGCAATGTATGGACAAGAGCAGTTGAAGCATAATATGGTGAAATTAGAGAACATGTGCCATGTTTTGGCTTTGTTATTGTTTGAGGTGATGAGTCCATGGGTATAAGAACGTCATTGACATAAACACAAAAACACGATTGTATAGATAACAATAGCAATAATAACATAAGTAGGTAGGTACATGCTGCGTAGTTGTAGCAACTGCGTGCGTAATGAATTAGTTTATCAATATGGTGACGAAGGAAGTCGCGTCGGCCGATAGCAGCCGCAGGCGCAGCTGAGCAGCTGCTCGATACAACACAACACAGCCTTATCATCGTACGAGCGATATCTGCGCACACGCTGGCGACACATCAACTTCATTGTTAGGGTTCCGTACTCAAAGGGTGAAAACGGGACCCTGTTCATAAGCCTATGCTGTCCGTCTGTCCGTCCGTTCTAGCTTCAGAGGGCTGTATCTTCTGAACCTCAATAGGTTGCCAGTTTAAATTTTCACAGAATAAACAAGGATTTGATGACAAATTATAAAAATAACAACAAGTAAAGAATTAAGGAACCCCATACAAGAAACTATTTTCTTTATCAATATTGTTTTCTTCTATTTAATATTTTATATTGTAAAAACGGTAATAATACAAGTGCCAAACTTGGTACGATTATAGTGCATACTCTAAGGTAAAACAAAAAACAATAAAAACCGGTCAAGTGTGTCGGGTGTTTGCGCCAAGGAGCCGGTAGAAAATATTTTTTTTTATAATTTTGCATACTAGTTTGGAACCCTCCGTTCGCAAGTCCGACTCGCACTTGGTCGGTTTCTTTCTATGTACGTAAATGACATTTCTTTCAATTCGAATATGTCCATTACGCCTGCGCTCAGATACCTCGGAAGAGTGATAACGCAGTGCCGTGTGGTTCCGGTGTAGAATTGACCACCCCATTTCTTCCCGTAGATGTAGCAAGAGACGATTAAGGGACAAGGTTTCTTATGCAGTGTTTATGTGGGCGAAACTTTAACCACTAACCACGTATCACCAGCTGACTCGTTATTCCATCTTGAGACTTCCAAAATGTTAGGGGGATAGCCTTGATAAGGTTCCAAGCTTAAAGGGGATAGTTGGTGTTGTTGTGGGGTTTCTGACTGTGATTATGGTCTATATTTCACGAGAAGTTGTAGTAGGAAATACTACAGTAAATATGTTATAGGCAAGTAGGTATACAGCGGCGCGCAGTCTGCGGCTCTCAACGTGACGTCGACGCGGGGGTGACATCACACGTGAGTTAACGCGCTGTTGAAATATGTACCTTGCGAAGTTTAGAGATGTTACTTTGACAGAGTGAGAAATTGTGTGATTAGATTAGAGATAATTGAAAGAAGATATTGTAACAAGAACTGAGAAAGGTTTGCTTTGTTGGTTTCTTCATGTGGAGAGGATGAGAGACTGCAGATGTACAAAACAGATGAAAGTTACGGTAGACGGCGCCCTCGTAGGAGGTACCATAGATCTCATAGATCCTCATTGACAACAATATTGATTGTTGTCAATGAGGATCTATGGGACGGATTCTGATAAAATCGGTTATGTCTTACGGAAAGGTGACGTGCGTAATATTCTAAATCGGCGGGCATGTATGGATACGAATGAGGCGAAAGAGGTATGTAATGATAGTAGTAGGTAAGTGTCGCTATAGTCTCTTCCGTCCCCAATGGGAAGGAGGGGTGACGTTACAGATAGAGATAGATATATACCGACTACTTTACATTATTGTACTGAGTTAAGTGTTTTTTTAATTAATTAATTAATTATGTATACTTACTCAAAGTATACCTATGCATAGCATTTGCTCACTGTTATTATCTCTATCTAGACAATCGGAAGGGAACATAATTGATATTAAAGTAATTAATATAATGAGCCATAGGCAATAACAACATTTATTGAGTATCCGTAATGTTTATAGCACACACAATCGGAAAGAAGGGTCAATGCATACGCTCACGACTATATTCCCCAAGGGAGTAGTCAGGGATATTCTGAAACCTCAGAACATCCACGTTTCACTAGTAGTACCGAAACTCTGCTCAGTGTGAAGGGGAGTGAGCCCGTCGCCGCTTGTAATGGACAGTGGGTACAATCCATGCCTCGAAATTGAAGTATGCAGGTTTCCTCACGACGTTTTCCTTCACCGAAAAGCCAATGGCGTTACAAATCGTACATAAATTCTGAAAAACTCATTGGAACGACAGATTGGTACTCATTGGATCGGCCTGGACGGGAATCGAACCATCGTCTCCTGCACGGCAGGAAAGGTTACTCGCCACTGGACCACCACGGCTTTCAAATTCAATACTAGATTAATAAGAAAATCAATATGAATACTTATAGTTCCTAGTTTACTAGGAACCACACACAAATTACAGTGGCTAGGAACCCATAATAGACGCTGCACACTATGATTATTGTCTGTGTAACACCTATATGTATATATTGTTGCCTACTGGTTATCAACGTACCTACTGCCAGTTTAATATGGTGCAACATGTTGATTGCACCATATTGAGAATAATTATATGATACAGCACATAGTAGAAGATACTTTATTTTACATAGTTTCATCAATATCTTTAATGCGGGGTGTAACAAAACATCCTAATAATATTAAAAGGGGTGGTTCAGACCATCAAACTGAAATTATTCATGAGATTGTTTTTTTTTTAAATGTGATATTACATTAATACTAAACTGCATCTGCCATACTACGTACCTACTCGACGCAAGTGCAGATTTTTAAAACGACTGCAGATGCGACAGAAGATTTTAAAAATTATTTGTTGACCATGTCTCCATAGTGAAAGTTGTTCAATTTGATGGTGTAAAGTCTAAACGAAACATACTTAAAGGGGTGGTTTTGTTAGACCTATGGTCAAAAGTTTGTTAGTAGAATAACACGCGTAACATGTCCATAGTTATACAATCTCAGTCCATAGGTGACAGAAAGATTGAAAAAAAAAGAAAAAAAAATGTTTATAAGTAAGAACGGACCTGGGTGCGGAGACGGTGACGATGGCGACCAGCGAGCTGCTGAACAGGCGGTCGACGAGGCAGGTCTCCTGGCCGGAGCGGCTCGCATAGATCTCCTCCACCCCATCGTCTGGCGTCAGCGCGAACAGGTGGTACCCGCTGCTGCTGCCCGCCACCAGCGACCTGCGTGCGTACACATACATATAGTATACATACATGTCATTGACATACTAATACCTTCATAATATAACTGTATTCTCTGCATGTATGTATTATAAAACTAACTTGTTAGTTAAGAGGATATAATTCGGAGCGTGCTCCATACAAACGTACTATGGTGATATTTTCAATACTAGCCAATTGAAGTCAATAAAATTTTGCAGAAACAATCTAGAAACAAATCTCTATGCTTGTATGGAGTCAGATTTTCGTTAAAATGAATAGTTTTAAAGTAACAGTGCCTCAAAGATTTCCATACAAATTATAAATTAATCCTAGCATTGAAACTGTAAATTTTAACGAAAATCTGACTCCATACAAGCATAGAGATCTGTTTCAAGATTGGTCCTGCAAAATTTCATTTACTTTAATTGGTTAGAATTGAAAATATCACCATAGTACGTTTGTATGGAGCGCGCTCCGAATTATATCCCCTTAAATCTACTACCCGTGACTTCGCCCGGTATTTAGTTTACCAGATTTTAAGTCAAATCATAAACTATCAAACAAAAAAAGTTTCATCAAAATTGGTTCAGTAGTTTTTGCGAACAAATAGACAGATCAAAATTTCTGAAAAGATTGATTCAGAGTCAGGGACACCTAACAACCATATCACAATCTTTTTTTTGTAAATATCTTCAATGTACAGAAACACTTCTGTTACAGTTTTATAATAGTTAAGAAGATTAGATTATAGTGATGTGTGCAGTAACACACAGTGACACAACAATACTACCTAAGTATAATTTATTGTGGTTGTATTATATATTAGATTGTTGTATCAAAACTATTGTAAAACTGTAACTGAAGTACATTGAAGATATTTACAAGAAAAAGATTATGATATGGTTTTTAGGTGTCCCTGACTCCAAATCAACCTTTTTTTAGAATTGTTGTTGTCCATCTGTTTGTTTGTATGTTTGAAACAGCATCACACAAAAACTACTGAACCGATTTTGATGAATCTTTTTTTTTTGTTAGACTTAAAATCTGGTATACATGGTCCGTCTTAATATGCTGACACTTTCTCTTTGGCACCAATATCCAAATCGCGAAAAAAAAAAGCTGTCCGATACATTTGTCTCAAGTAGGTTTGCAGTTTTGTATGGGAAAGCAGATATTTTTTTCGCGATTTCGATATTGGTGCCATAGAGAAAGTTGTTCAGTTTGACAGTCTGATCATCCCCTTAAAAAAGTGTCAGCATATTAAGTAGGACCCTGTATAAATTGTGTGGACGAAGTCACGGGTAAACTCTAGTAAAATATAGTCTACAATAAACCTAAAACCTGATGTGTGAAAAGTTTGTCATTTCAACAGAAAAACAGAAAAACATAGTTGTATTGTCCTATCTTACATTTGACCACTGACCTCTCACCTTTCTTATTTACTGATACAATTAGTTCTTACTTTGTCTGTTTTCTAACGTATTGTGCACTTCAAAGTTGACTAGTGAAATTATTTTGCTCATTATTATACTATTTGGATCGGAGTCTAGCATATCTAAATTACTCAATATTTGTATGGACTAGCAGGAGCAGCTGTAGCAGGTGAACAAGAACAATGGCGTGTGATGATAGTAAACAAAACAAAACAAAAGACTGATAATATTTGTTAGCTGTTGCTAAAGTCATGCTGAAGGGCAATGCAATGTTAATAGCACTTTGTCAAAGTGACTTGCATTCTGTGGCGCTGGCTTGGTGCACCCACACTTGTGTTGTGAGCTGGGTGGGGTCATGCTACAGCTGCGCTCATTTCACACTGTTAAGACACTGATTCTTTTATTGAATTTGTATCATCATCATCAGCCTAGTAAACCCCACTGCTGGGCCTCTTCATTTTCATTTCAACTAGAAGGATCTCATGCTAGTCTCAACCACTGTTTATAAATGTTGTCTGAACATGTTTGCTGGTCTGCCTGCTGACCGTCTCCCCTCCCATGATCACCATTCCGTTAAATGCTTTCGTTCATCTGCCATCATTATGGCCCGGTGTTCTGCCTACTCCTACTTCAAAGCCAAAGCCCACTCGACGATGTTGGCTACCTTAATTCGGTATCTGATTTCAATATTTGGGATTTGGTCCAGAATGCAGAAGTGTGATTCCTAACATCACTTTTGTTCTTTGCTCTTTGGGTGACCTTGACTTTGTGCACTACATCCTAGTCGGCAGTATCTAGTATATTAGTCAGACAGAGTCCACATTTAGGCACCATGAGTGAGTGTGAGCAGAACACATTGGTTAAACACTTTTTAAACACCATCTTAAGGCTTTGTCAGATTTTGGACTTCAGTACATCCTCTAGGTTGCTGAATGCAGTCCACCCAAGTTGAATAAATTGTGCAATCTTCTTTTCCTGACCTCGTGGGCCAGAAGATAAACAATGTCAGAGATAGGTATATCTCATTTCCACCAACGCAATGGGACAGTTCTCAACAGTAATGTTGGAAGATGATGGGTGCTTCATGCAACTCTGTGAGCATGATTTGTAGGTCGTCTACCTCTTCAGCCACGAGGATAGATCATCAGCATCATTGACCAGCAGCATTGAGTTTATGTGCTAAAATGTGATTGATAATGACATCAGAATGTGTAACTAAACATCACACTAATCAAATACAAGTTGAATGAAGGTAACTAATAGATCGCAGAGTATTACAATGCTAATGACAGTCGGGTATCATATTAATGTACAGTTGAGTATAAGCAGGTTGCAGACCGGGTACAGCTGTTATACTTGTGTCAACAAAGGAAGCGGCGGCAGGCAGGGCTTCAGCCAGCTGTTAGCGGGCGCCATGTTGGTGCGAGTGCGAGGTGAGCAGAGCTCGGGACGTGACGCCGCGGCTGGCAATGACATTATTGCATCATCGGCCCTGCGCTGTGTGCGCCCCGCTCGCGCCTTCACGTACGGCGGAGTGCACTAGCTAATGTCGACGCTAATTTGTGACGCTGCGCGCTTTCGCAACAATAGCAACGAAACCTTGAGCTATCAGCCCGCGGGCTCGGCCCGAGACCTGCGCCATCCGCGACCCTCGCATCCCTACACGGTCCCGAAACTATCTCATTAAAGTATTGGACGACTTACGTGCAATCCTGGTTGAACTGAACGAATATTCCTCCTGCAGGTCCATCGGTGGTCTGACCTCCTAAACTCATTGGAACGTTAGAAGTGTACGAATTGTTCTAAAAACTACAAACTACGGACGACATACACACACTGCGACCTTTGCAACCGCGCACGAACAGTCACTCGATATAAGCAAATATTATAATAAACAGAATATTCGTCACAAGAAGTAAAAATTTTGACACAAAGAACGACCTTGCTGCTAAAAACAAGCCCCTCCCGCGCACACAAAGCAGACATTCGCCTTCGCCCCCGAGCCCTATCCCTTCCAAGAAAAATTGGCTGAGTGCGCTCCTATTGGTCAAACACAAACTGTCATTTTTATTTTCGTTCGGATACACACAAATGATGCGTTTTCCAAGAGCAGTATTAACGGATTTTCCGACAGCCATTAAAAAAGAAAAAGTAGTTCCAAATCGCTCGATAGATGACGTTGACAAAAGATGCATGAGCAACCTTGGTGATGATAAATAGTTATAATTCGTGTTTTTAAGTAAGCATATGCGTCTGATTCAGTGGCATGCATATTTTTGTTAAGTTTTAGCCTAAATTTACGTTTTCGAATCCAACCAGCATCAACGACAACATTTATCTTTTTTCTAGCTGTCAGAAAACTCATCATTCTATAGATGGCTTTACTCAAGTCAGATTTGCCATGTGACATTTTGTATCAAAAAGTAGTTGCGTAAATCGACCAACCTATAGGGAATTTCAAATAAATAATTACTATATACAAATCACAAGTTTTCGCGGTATCGTTCCAAGTGGGTTAGCTTCCAAGATTGACCAAAGATAAAAGAAAAGCAGAACTACGGAAGACAACGGCTGTTAGGGTTGGATTCCATATCCTTTCCGAAAGGAAAATTTAAAAAAATAAGTGACAGTGACAGCTGTGACACTGACATAATGCTGGCAGTGTTTATTTTTCTGTATGCATGCACGTGCTTTATTTCGTTGACTTTATTAAAATGTTATACGACACTATAAATATAACAAATATTGTTATCAAAAAGAAATTATAATTTAACTTTATACTAGACCTGTGAATTTAACAATAAGTAGTAAGAATGGGTCGCAAGATTCCAGCCAAGAAACATCGGGGCGTGAAGGATCCTCTCGAGCAGCAGGCAAAACGTTTGAAAAGGTAACTACTATTTTATATTACCTTCAGATCTTGTACTACTTGCCTACCCTTAGCCTAACTTTACAGTTCAGTCAATAGGTTTCTAAAATTCGATTTATTCAAAATGCAAAGTACCTACACTGTTGCTGCTGTCAGAGTTCCAAGAAGTTAAACAGGTTGATTAATCATTTAAGAGATAAACTTAAAGGCGATTGACATTTATATTATACTAGAGCACAGAATATGTAACAGTAAATAGTTCTACATATAGAACGGCCACTCCCCGCTACCCTCTGACTTCAGATACATCATCTCACCTCACACTTTCTGGGGACACTAGGAAAGCCGTGCAAGGGAATGCAGTCAGGCACCTGTTGGATTTAACTACATAAAATTGGGTCTTTTCAGTGCATAAGAAATGTTGAAAAAATAGCTAAATTCATATTTTCAGTCATTCTTTAGCTCAAATACTATTTTTAATGACAGAATGAACAATAAACAGTATCGAAATGTAGATGAAGTTAAATGCAAAGCGCGGCTTTCACCCGACACGCAATGTCATGGACAGTTATGTGCAGAGTTTTGAAATTCATAAACGTTCTATAGAGTGCCGGTCCTATGACTAGAGTTTACCCGCGACTTCGTCCGCACAAATTATATACCATATTTTAAGTCAGATCATAAGCTATCGGTTCAGTAGTTTTTGCATGATGCTAGAACAAACAAACAAACATATTCTAATAAAGGTTAATTTGGTGTCAGGGACACCTAAAAACTATATCATAAAGATTATAATTACTTAATAATCTTTTTCTTGTAAATATCTTCAATATACAGACACTTCTGTTACAGTTTTATAATAGTTTAGATTATGTTTGCCTTATGGTAGGCAGCAGAGATTCTTTTTCCTCCTGTAATATCTGTTGTTTTTTACCTGTGTGACACTATAAACAAATTAGTATTTAGTATTTTGTTTGTATTTTGTTATAACAGGAGTGGTCGACGGAGCAGAAAATAAAAAAGACTTAAATCAGGTAGACTGAAAATCTGCTATAATTTGTGTGGACGAAGTCGTGGGTAAACTCTAGTCTGGTTATAAATGAAATACCTAATGAGATTTAATGAAATGCATGATAGGGTAATTAACTAACTATAATTATGTGGGTGTGTGTGTCTTTGTGTCAGCCTGAAGGGTAAGATCAACGCTCCGCCGCTTGACCCCGACGAGCAGCCGGCGCCGCGCTCCCTCGCGCGCCTGTTCGCACCGCTCCGCGCCGCGCCGCCCCGCGCTGCCCCGCGCCCCCGCCCGCCCCGCCGCGACCACGACAAACGTAAGACGACACCCATCTGTTTCTGTTGGCTCCTCGACACAACATATTAAGATTCAGATTCATGTCGATTTCAAGTTCGTGTTTACAAATGTCTCTTCTATTTTACTTTAAAAATTATGGCTTCCATCTTGGTTTTGATGATTTTGCCAATATTTAGTTTATGTAGCACAAATTGTACGGTTACATCTATAGGTAGGTATTTTGGAGCCTCCATTGGAGCTTCGTTGTAGGCCGGGGAGGGGGCAACCGACGACCGACACGCGACGCGACTACCCAATAGCGGATTCACAACGCGACTCCATTTAGAAATGTCATATTGGAGCTTGCCATAGCGCTGTTACTACTTGGTACAGCGCTCGACGTATGCGACGTTGCCGTCTGGAGCGAGTGGGAGAAATCAAGCAAGCGCATGTTACGAAGTGTAGGTATTTATCTCGGTACCTACAGGCGAGTGACGGAGGCCCGGTAACGCTCTCCCTGCATCTCTGATAGTGTAATTGTTATGATATTATGTTGTAACAGTGATGATCGTATCGGTCGGCAGACGGGAGCGGGAGCGGGAGCGGGGGCGCGGGCGCGGGTCCGCTGGCGGGCATGCGGCGCGGGGGCGGGGAGTCCGCGCGGGACTTCTCCCTGCGCATCTCGAGCGCCGCGCGCGCGCTGCACCACCCGGCGCAGCTGGACTACCCCGTGCGTACCTGCCTACCACACTATACCGCCCACCCACCTCGCCAGTGGACGATCCACTGTACTCGTTACACGTAACAAGTACAGTGGCGAGACAGTTCAGTGACGAGGCAGAGAGAGTCGGTTTGTCGAGTCAGTTTAGTTTTGATGCAGTTATAGACTGAAATTAATCACACAAAAAAGGGTTTTAAACGGATTTTCAACCGGCTCTACTATTTTAGTTAATATTTCATTACACTTTTTTTTATCACTTGTTTTTGTAAATATAATCAGAAAATGAAGAATTAAATAGTTTTATCCAAATTCCATTTATTATTGGCCATTTTAAAATGAAATAGGAATGTCATCATCATCTTATTTAAGAAATAGGAATGTAGGTAATATTTAAAAAAACCGGCCAAGTGCAGGACTGCACTGTACTCGTTAGGTGTGATGTTGGCAAGCCAGCGATATTTCGACCCATGGGATATTTTGTGTTGACCCCTATATATTTATTTGTTCACCCTTGAAAAACGTGGTAAATGAGGGAGGCAATTCCATTAAGGGAAAGAAACCTGTAATCTCCCGTTTTTGGATAACCATCTCCCAGGAGGCGCATGCGTTTAGCCACCAAAACATCACAGTCACAAAAGATATGTTGCATAGTGTCATCCTCCGCTCCGCACGATCGTTTCCCACACTTGTTTCTGGTCCAACCATCCTTCGTTCTGATTCGTCCCGTTAGCATTTTCAGACTGACGTGACGCTCGCTGGCGTGTTGTGGTCGTGTTGCAGCTGGACACGGAGGCGGAGGACAGGAAGGGGGAGCGCATGGCGGCGCTGCGCGAGCGCAGGCTGAGGAAGCGCTGCGCCGGAGCCGGCGCCGCGCCGCAGGATGGGGGCGAGGCGAAGCTCAGTCGCTCACGGAAGCGAGCGATTAAATTGAAGGAAAAGAAGGACAAAATTGCCGAGGTATTTCATTTCATTCAAAGATAATACATCATCATACACTCCACACCATCGACAATAATGACAAAGAATGACTTAGATTAATTAAGACCAATCCAAACTATTATAAAACTGTCAAAAAGTGTGTCACATTGAAGATATTAACAGGAAAAAGATAACGATATGGTTTTTAGGTGTCCCTGACTTTCTGTTTGTTTGTTCGAGCATCACTCAAAAACTTCTGAACCGATTTTGAAGATTTTTGTTTGTTTAAAAGCTTATGATTTGACTTCAAATGTTGTATAATTGTGCGGACGATGTCGCTGGTTAACTCTAGTGATAAATCAATGTATTTATTTCAGGCGGTTACCGTGTCACGCGCTGAGGTGCAGTACGAGCGCGTACAGTTCGGGCTCACGGCCGCCGCGCCCCCCGCCCTGCCGCCCGTGCGCCGCGCGCCCCCCGCCGACAGGGTGACTATACACTACACACTACACACTACACACACACATAGAGTACAGTGCGGGCTCACGGCCGCCGCGCCCCCCGCCCTGCCGCCCGTGCGCCGCGCGCCCCCCGCCGACAGGGTGACTATACACTACACATTACACACTACACACACACATACAGTACAGTGCGGGCTCACGGCCGCCGCGCCCCCCGCCCTGCCGCCCGTGCGCCGCGCGCCCCCCGCCGACAGGGTGACTATACACTACACACTACACACTACACACACACATAGAGTACAGTGCGGGCTCACGGCCGCCGCGCCCCCCGCCCTGCCGCCCGTGCGCCGCGCGCCCCCCCCCGACAGGGTGACTATACACTACACACTACACACTACACACACACATAGAGTACAGTGCGGGCTCACGGCCGCCGCGCCCCCCGCCCTGCCGCCCGTGCGCCGCGCGCCCCCCCCCGACAGGGTGACTATACACTACACACTACACACTACACACACACATACAGTACAGTGCGGGCTCACGGCCGCCGCGCCCCCCGCCCTGCCGCCCGTGCGCCGCGCGCCCCCCCCCGACAGGGTGACTATACACTACACACTACACACACACATACAGTACAGTGCGGGCTCACGGCCGCCGCGCCCCCCGCCCTGCCGCCCGTGCGCCGCGCGCCCCCCGCCGACAGGGTGACTATACACTACACATACAGTACAGTGCGGGCTCACGGCCGCCGCGCCCCCCGCCCTGCCGCCCGTGCGCCGCGCGCCCCCCGCCGACAGGGTGACTATACACTACACATACAGTACAGTGCGGGCTCACGGCCGCCGCGCCCCCCGCCCTGCCGCCCGTGCGCCGCGCGCCCCCCGCCGACAGGGTGACTATACACTACACACTACACACTACACACACACATACAGTACAGTGCGGGCTCACGGCCGCCGCGCCCCCCGCCCTGCCGCCCGTGCGCCGCGCGCCCCCCGCCGACAGGGTGACTATACACTACACACTACACACTACACACACACATACAGTACAGTGCGGGCTCACGGCCGCCGCGCCCCCCGCCCTGCCGCCCGTGCGCCGCGCGCCCCCCACCGACAGGGTGACTATACACTACACACTACACACTACACACACACATACAGTACAGTGCGGGCTCACGGCCGCCGCGCCCCCCGCCCTGCCGCCCGTGCGCCGCGCGCCCCCCACCGACAGGGTGACTATACACTACACACTACACACTACACACACACATACAGTACAGTGCGGGCTCACGGCCGCCGCGCCCCCCGCCCTGCCGCCCGTGCGCCGCGCGCCCCCCGCCGACAGGGTGACTATACACTACACACTACACACTACACACACACATACAGTACAGTGCGGGCTCACGGCCGCCGCGCCCCCCGCCCTGCCGCCCGTGCGCCGCGCGCCCCCCGCCGACAGGGTGACTATACACTACACACTACACACTACACACACACATACAGTACAGTGCGGGCTCACGGCCGCCGCGCCCCCCGCCCTGCCGCCCGTGCGCCGCGCGCCCCCCGCCGACAGGGTGACTATACACTACACACTACACACTACACACACAGTACAGTGCGGGCTCACGGCCGCCGCGCCCCCCGCCCTCCCGCTCGTGCGCCGCGCGCCCCCCGCCGACAGGGTGACTATACACTACACACTACACACTACACACACACATACAGTACAGTGCGGGCTCACGGCCGCCGCGCCCCCCGCCCTGCCACCCGTGCGCCGCGCGCCCCCCGCCGACAGGGTGACTATACACTACACACTACACACTACACACACACATACAGTACAGTGCGGGCTCACGGCCGCCGCGCCCCCCGCCCTGCCGCCCGTGCGCCGCGCGCCCCCCGCCGACAGGGTGACTATACACTACACACTACACACTACACACACACATACAGTACAGTGCGGGCTCACGGCCGCCGCGCCCCCCGCCCTGCCGCCCGTGCGCCGTGCGCCCCCCGCCGACAGGGTGACTATACACTACACACTACACACTACACACACACATACAGTACAGTGCGGGCTCACGGCCGCCGCGCCCCCCGCCCTGCCGCCCGTGCGCCGTGCGCCCCCCGCCGACAGGGTGACTATACACTACACACTACACACTACACACACACATACAGTACAGTGCGGGCTCACGGCCGCCGCGCCCCCCGCCCTGCCGCCCGTGCGCCGTGCGCCCCCCGCCGACAGGGTGACTATACACTACACACTACACACTACACACACACATACAGTACAGTGCGGGCTCACGGTCGCCGCGCCCCCCGCCCTGCCGCCCGTGCGCCGTGCGCCCCCCGCCGACAGGGTGACTATACACTACACACTACACACTACACACACACATACAGTACAGTGCGGGCTCACGGCCGCCGCGCCCCCCGCCCTGCCGCCCGTGCGCCGTGCGCCCCCCGCCGACAGGGTGACTATACACTACACACTACACACTACACACACACATACAGTACAGTGCGGGCTCACGGCCGCCGCGCCCCCCGCCCTGCCGCCCGTGCGCCGCGCGCCCCCCGCCCTGCCGCCCGTGCGCCCCCCGCCGACAGGGTGACTATACACTACACACTACACACTACACACACACATACAGTACAGTGCGGGCTCACGGCCGCCGCGACCCCCGCCCTGCCGCCCGTGCGCCGTGCGCCCCCCGCCGACAGGGTGACTATACACTACACACTACACACTACACACACACATACAGTACAGTGCGGGCTCACGGCCGCCGCGCCCCCCGCCCTGCCGCCCGTGCGCCGTGCGCCCCCCGCCGACAGGGTGACTATACACTACACACTACACACTACACACACACATACAGTACAGTGCGGGCTCACGGCCGCCGCGCCCCCCGCCCTGCCGCCCGTGCGCCGCGCGCCCCCCGCCGACAGGGTGACTACACACTACACACTACACACACACATACAGTACAGTGCGGGCTCACGGCCGCCGCGCCCCCCGCCCTGACGCCCGTGCGCCGCGCGCCCCCCCCCGACAGGGTGACTATACACTACACACTACACACTACACACACACATACAGTACAGTGCGGGCTCACGGCCGCCGCGCCCCCCGCCCTGCCGCCCGTGCGCCGCGCGCCCCCCGCCGACAGGGTGACTACACACTACACACTACACACACACATACAGTACAGTGCGGGCTCACGGCCGCCGCGCCCCCCGCCCTGCCGCCCGTGCGCCGCGCGCCCCCCGCCGACAGGGTGACTATACACTACACACTACACACTACACACACACATACAGTACAGTGCGGGCTCACGGCCGCCGCGCCCCCCGCCCTGCCGCCCGTGCGCCGTGCGCCCCCCGCCGACAGGGTGACTATACACTACACACTACACACTACACACACACATACAGTACAGTGCGGGCTCACGGCCGCCGCGCCCCCCGCCCTGCCGCCCGTGCGCCGTGCGCCCCCCGCCGACAGGGTGACTATACACTACACACTACACACTACACACACACATACAGTACAGTGCGGGCTCACGGCCGCCGCGCCCCCCGCCCTGCCGCCCTTGCGCCGTGCGCCCCCCGCCGACAGGGTGACTATACACTACACACTACACACTACACACACACATACAGTACAGTGCGGGCTCACGGCCGCCGCGCCCCCCGCCCTGCCGCCCGTGCGCCGTGCGCCCCCCGCCGACAGGGTGACTATACACTACACACTACACACACACATACAGTACAGTGCGGGCTCACGGCCGCCGCGCCCCCCGCCCTGACGCCCGTGCGCCGCGCGCCCCCCCCCGACAGGGTGACTATACACTACACACTACACACTACACACACACATACAGTACAGTGCGGGCTCACGGCCGCCGCGCCCCCCGCCCTGCCGCCCGTGCGCCGTGCGCCCCCCGCCGACAGGGTGACTATACACTACACACTACACACTACACACACACATACAGTACAGTGCGGGCTCACGGCCGCCGCGCCCCCCGCCCTGACGCCCGTGCGCCGCGCGCCCCCCCCCGACAGGGTGACTATACACTACACACTACACACTACACACACACATACAGTACAGTGCGGGCTCACGGCCGCCGCGCCCCCCGCCCTGCCGCCCGTGCGCCGCGCGCCCCCCGCCGACAGGGTGACTACACACTACACACTACACACACACATACAGTACAGTGCGGGCTCACGGCCGCCGCGCCCCCCGCCCTGCCGCCCGTGCGCCGCGCGCCCCCCGCCGACAGGGTGACTATACACTACACACTACACACTACACACACACATACAGTACAGTGCGGGCTCACGGCCGCCGCGCCCCCCGCCCTGCCGCCCGTGCGCCGCGCGCCCCCCGCCGACAGGGTGACTATACACTACACACTACACACTACACACACACATACAGTACAGTGCGGGCTCACGGCCGCCGCGCCCCCCGCCCTGCCGCCCGTGCGCCGCGCGCCCCCCGCCGACAGGGTGACTATACACTACACACTACACACTACACACACACATACAGTACAGTGCGGGCTCACGGCCGCCGCGCCCCCCGCCCTGCCGCCCGTGCGCCGCGCGCCCCCCGCCGACAGGGTGACTATACACTACACACTACACACTACACACACACATACAGTACAGTGCGGGCTCACGGCCGCCGCGCCCCCCGCCCTGCCGCCCGTGCGCCGCGCGCCCCCCGCCGACAGGGTGACTACACACTACACACTACACACTACACACACACATACAGTATAGTTCGGGCCCCATTAGCCCTACTAATAATTCTCAATTCGCGCATCCCAATTTTTTCCACCAACTAAAAAAAATTATCACCCTAAATGTCTTCAACTCATAAACGGCATAAATGATCTCTGGAATTGGCCCTGTAATAGCCATGCTTTTTCTTTTTGCTGTCTCCCTTTTGCAATGGAGGGAAGTCGGATATTTACTTTTCCCACTCTTCCTATCCTCTTTAATTAATTCAATGCGAGTTCTAACACAGATTTGAGTCATCCCCCGGGCTTACTGGACTTCATTGTCTAGTGTTGTGGATGGTCGTTGCTGTTCATCTTGGTTTACAGGAGTTACAGCGGTTGGTATTTGTGGTGGGCCTAAACCCGAATTAAATACTTTAAAAGGGATTACGACCTTGAATTTATGTGTGTGTATGTGAATAAAAAAAAGTTCATGCTTTTGCTTCTACGCGGATCTTCGACCTGCGGCCGTTTCAAATCCATAAATTAATTCAATGTAACAAGAAGTATACATTTAAAAAGTGTGTAACTATAGCCAGACAAGAGGAGTGTTATTCTCCATACTAAGTGGCGTACCTCGGAAAAAGTTCAAAATTCCGTCTCATAGATGGCGCTGACTCCTTGCTCGCGAGTAGATGGATTGCCAATATACGCTAAGAAAATTTGAGTAGTCTTCCAATATTACGAATCAAATCAATTACGTAAGAGAGAGATAAATTACCTAAGCCTACAATTACCTAGCTTAGGTAACTAAGCAGAGTAGTAGATCCGAAATTGTTTATGTAAAAATAGCGAAATGAAGCTCATAACGACATCTAGCGAACTAGAGTGTACGAAATTCCGGTGTACGCCAGTTAGTATGAAGAGTAGCACTCTTCTTGTCTCTTTTATCTATGTTATAACTAAGGTCGGATTCTGCCGGTCATTCCCGGGCCGCGTTGTAATGTTCATTTAAAAATGTGAATGCGAAGAATTATGAAAAATTTATAATGTTAGTAAATGTTACACAGTAATGGCAGTTAGAGTTATGACGTCATATTTGAGCTCTGGATAGTCCTGAAGTCATTTTTAATTGCTGTAATTTTTTAATTTAAACATAATTAAAACAATGTTGGAAATGAATTGCCGTGAATTGTGACGTCAATCGGACATAATATATCTTTACCATAAGTAATAAATCTATTATAAATAGATGATTGCGAGGTCGAAGGTTTATTTCGTTGAAGAGTACGCTCATTTGCTAGTTTTCATAGGATTAGACGCCAAGGAGATCAGGCCCCCCTAGACAAAGTGACATTCTATTGGCGTTGGCGCTAGTAGAAAGTGACAGAATGTATGGACTTGACATTAGCGATCGAAACATGTTGACGTTTGCTTTCGTCACTATACGTCAAGTCCATACA
Organism: Agonopterix alstromeriana; assembly: GCA_963924505.1. NCBI lineage: Eukaryota > Metazoa > Arthropoda > Insecta > Lepidoptera > Depressariidae > Agonopterix > Agonopterix alstromeriana. The sequence continues at coordinate 20,757,784 of OZ004662.1, forward strand.
ATTTTATGTTTTCTACTGTCGTTAGCGCTAATCGAAAGTACTCTGTCTAGGGGGGATGTTTTCTGACCTTCATTCCTTGTCACATTACAATTTCTAAAAGAGGGTCCATAATAACATTTCAATGCGGCCCTGGAATGACCGGCAGAATCCGACTTCTGGTTATAACTATCTGTTGGAGTAACGTCACGTGTCGCACGTTGTTGCAGCCGGGCCGCCGCGACCTGCTGCTGTGCGCCGTGCTGCGCGGCGAGGGCGAGGCTGCGGGGGCGGCGCGGCGCGGGGGGGAGGGGGCGGGGGCGGGGGCGCACGCGGGGGGCGGGGCGGGGGAGCGCGCGCGCCTCGAAGCCGTCGCCGCGTACAGGGCGCTCAAAGCGACCCGGGCTAAAGATATTAAACGGAAGAGGTGAGCCTCACCCACTACATGCCGTCGTTTTATTTATTTACCGTTAACTCGCTCACCATCTACTGGACGTAGGGTCTGCGCTCAAAAGTGTCCGAACCGAAAGAGTAACGGAACGCATAAAGAGTAATTATTACGCGCCGCTCTTCCTTCGATCGACCGATGCACACGCACGTGTGTAATATCGTGCCGCTGTGCTGTAAAGTTTGAATAACCTACGCAAACAAATTGATAAGAAAATTTCGACAGTTTCAATGTCTTTAGTTCGTTTATGGTTCACGTACAGCCGCCATCAGATACATCGTAGGATACAAGGTGTGCAAATATTTCCTAGCAGTGCTAATTTTCAATAATTTTTTTGCAGTAAGGGCCTGTTTCACCACTTCCGAATAAGCTAATCCGACAGCCCATTTGACATATTCTTCATACAAAATATGTCAAATGAGCTGTCGGATAAGCTAACAAGAACTTATCCGTAACTGGTGAAACAGGCCCTAAATGTTACCAATTATATCTAAACATGTATTTTGTCATATACATCTGAACTGCAAATTTTCAATAATTTCTATACAATGTTATTTAAAATTGAAATGTATAATAACGGATTAAAGTATTTTTCCCTAAACTGCTCAGATGTTTATGATCACCCTGACTGCGTAAATATATTTGATGTTCTAGGCGTTCAGATATTTTTTATATGTGTCAAGAAATTATTGAAAATTAGAACTGCTGTAAAATATTTTTCCACCTTGTTTGCTATGATACTCGTATATCTGATGGCGACTATATGTTAATCAAGGTTTAAGATATACTTTGAAGACTCTAGTTTTAGGGCATGTTTCATTTCATCACTTTTGGATAAGTTCTTGTAGTTAATTAATATTTCTATGGTTCTTGTTAGCTTATTTATCGGACAGCTCGTTTGACATATTTTTTATGATAAATATGTCATACGAGCTGTCAAATAAGCAATCAAGGACTTATTCACAAGTGGTGTTTTAATTTAATCAAAAGATACAGGCCTATAAACTTTCAAAATATTTTAATAAATAAACCTGAAATCATGGATATTAAACCAATGGATCGAAACACGAAAATTGATCATGGCGGTCGGTAATGTTCGTCCTTCTTACGTTACGTATCCGTCTATGTTTTTACGTTTTTACTTCGTCCCTTTCTATCAAATGACGAAATTTCCTTCCTCTAAAGTTTTATTCATGATAGAAACTGACAAACTTAAATCGTTGGAAACATGGACGGAAATATATCAGCATACTACATTAACATTGTCGACATAGCGAGCACTAGCAGAATTTCTAGCATGATTTCTCTACTTGCGCGCGACTCCGTTTTTTCCCATACTACAAGTCGCGGCAAACGTGCAGGGAACCGGTTATTTTCTATGCAGCGAAGGCGCTTCGCGCGCCTGTAGAGAAATAATGCTAGACGTGCAGGTCGCAGGTCTCCGGGGGGAAGCTGGAAGCAGGCCTCCATCACTCTGCCGTAGCTACCGAGATACACAACGTGTTAATGAATTAACGCAAAAAAAGAAAGTAGTTTGTTTAGAATCGAGAGCAGAATCGAATTATCATGTTTTCAACATAGGATTATTTTTTCAAAATCTTGAATTATTTACTGAACTCGATCTCAACCCACCGCACGGGCACACTCCTACTTACTACCAAAACAAGATTCTTAAAATGTTGACATGAGCACGTGCTCACGTTAGCGCTTTCATTCATTGCTGAAATTATAACAAATCAGTTTTGCCTGAAAACTTAAAATGCGAATAACTTTAAATTTTAACTATCAAAATAATGAAAGTATGGTTTTAATCCAATTATTTTGTTGGGGTGTATGAGGTTTTACGCTTATTCATTGATACGTTGTAGCTAAGCACCTTTACCGGATGATTTTTTTACGAAAATTTCAGAGGTGGTTCAGACCATCAAACTGAACAACTTTTACCAAGGGAGCAAACCTGAAATCACGCAAACAATTTGCTGTTCCTTACTAAAATGCAATGCCTACTCGACTCAAATGTACGAGACAGCTGATTTTTTTGTACGAATTCAGGTTTGCTTCCATAGTAAAAGTTGTTCAGTTTGATGGTCTGAACCATCTCTGAAAGTTTCGGAACGGTGAAAAAAATCATCCGGTATAAGGCAGTGGTCATGTTAGACCTCCTTCACTCGGCTGTAGGCGCCGAGATAAGCACCTACAGTTTGTCGCATCGTCAGCGATGCGCTTGCTAGATTTCTGCCACTCGCACCAGACGGCAACGTGTCGCGTCGCATACTACGCGCACTGTACGTAGCTTCATTAGATACGATACCGTCTGGCAGTAGGGCATTTATCGTTTTCTAAGGAAGTGATGTATCTGCTACGTAGTAACTCTTACGTAATCTGTGCTTAAAGCTCCGATTGAGGGGTAAAATGAAACGACGCAGTCATTATCACTCTCTGAGAGTTTATATTTTGTTCTTTGAACAGATACCACAATGTTCTCGATATTAAGTAACGTATTTACTATTAAGTTATTTATATTTATTTAAAATACATATTTAATAAGTCGATGACGGTCTAACACGTGCTACAAGTCAGAGGTGCGGGTCCGGGGCGGAGTGTACGACAGTGTGGAAGCTTCTAACGATTATTACACAGCGCACGCACACAATCATGGGGTTTATCTACATTAGCTCACAGAGAAGTGGTAGGCAAGCGAGGCCCGTCTAGTATTAATGTTGCGATTACATTACCAAGTTAATCGGGCCTGATTTGGAGTACATTGCTTGGTTTGGTCGTTACATTAAAAATAGAGAGAACAAAGCAGGCAATGTATGCCGAAATTGGGCCCGACGAATTGGCAGTGTAGTCGCATAAACAACGTTATTTTCTCTGTAGGCCAGCGTATGTGAACCGGGTGCATGTGTGCGTGGGACGCGGATTTTTTCTGAAAGCTTCCATACCGTATTTGCTAGGCTGTCACGTACACCCTGTACTATCGGTCTAACCATACAAATTTGTTAAAAGAAAATAAAAACGGCCACTTGTACAGTGGCGGTCTGAAAATGTTTACCTTCTTAAGGTTCATAATTTCCTGCACACATCTATGTCACAAGGTCGATATGTGATTTGACTAGGCATAGAGTTAGGTATATTTCGATATTCTTAAAAGTAGAATGTGTGGTGGCAAAAGTTTTATATTGTTTTTAATGGAGTAGCACTTTTTAATTTAGTTAGACGTTCTTTATTAAGTTTAATGTACAAGCGAACTGCTCAACAATACAGGGTGTAAAGGACAGCCGATCAAATATTGAAACCTTGAATTCGAGACTATTATTCTTAATTGAAAATCGGTGAAAATTTTCTTAGGAAAATGCCAAATTCCGATATATTTTCAACTAGTGGCGCCCGCACAGACCACTGAAATATAAAGTTCTCGAAAACTTTAAATATTCATAGCTTTTTATTGAGTGAACCTATTGCGATGAAATAAACCCTAGAATATTAATCCAAACTAAGCGATGCTTTTGTGCCCCGCCCAAATCGGTTTAGTAGTTTTTAAGTGATGCGTGCACAAATAAACAGACAAAAATTCTAAAAATAGACCTATTGCACACTATTACGTAATCATCAACCCCCCCTATAAATGTTTTGGCAAATACTTTAAATGTACAAACACGACAAGTTTACAATTTTTTTATATTTATATGCGACTAATATCATATCATGGCCCGGCCGTGACTGTTAAATTATAATAATTATTATATTTGGTTGGAATCAAGTTGGAGGGTATGTTTCAGTATACCTATTATTATGTCACTTTTGTATGTAGGAAGTGGTCGCCTGTATGTGTGTGTGTGTGTACCCGTTCCGTCCCCCGACTCCGCTTAAAGCTTGGTGTCTTCGCGTCTCTCTCACTCACGCCGTAGAACTATTAATTGTACTTTACTCTTCTAAAATAAATAAATAAATTGACACTTAGTCTACAACTATCACGTTATTATTTATTAAGTACTTACAGTTAAGTTCAACGAGGAAAGATAATTTGCAATATAAGTAACAGTAGGCGGCGCGGCGCGGCGCGTGCGCACGCCTCTCGTATGTTAAACGTATTTCATTTATAAATTAATTTATCGCTAGGATCACAAGTAGGTCGCGTGTCCACTCCGACACGACTCATACAAAAATAATGCTCTGCGGCGCCCCGGCCCGGCTCCGGTCCGTTCCGGTGCCGTCCGGCGCCGGGGCGCCTCACACTCGCACAGCCATGCCTTCTCTTTAAACCTCTCCTAAAATATACATCTGCATACAACCATTGCATATATAAAGCCTGACCGCGTTATAGTAGGTACATAATTTTAATAATTAACCATGTTAGATGGGTACTTTCCGGTCCAACATTATATTATCACGGACTTAATTCCGCCACGTCATTGTAAAAATAAAATTTTTATTCAGGAACCGTTCGATAAAACAGAGTACGATTCGTCAGACTTCCTTCGTGATAAAAGTTTTATCATAATTCTTCCAGGTTGAAAATTATCCGGCGTTCTGACACAAATCTATTAAGAAAATATAAAATATGGCAGCGATAAATTCTTCACAATATGGCGAGTTCCGTTAAATCGAGTCAGGCTTTACATAAATAATCGATCGCATATTATCTACTTAACTACAGTTTTACATCGACGCGCGCGCATCGATCGGTATTCGAAGCTCACTCGAGGGAACAATAGTTATCGTTAGAGATCCTATAAGTTAAAGTAGACATAATTTTTGCATTATAGTAAATAATGTCTCTGCTCTACAAAATATCACTCTCCCGTCAAATTCATTTCAAAAAATATCGTCTCGGTGGTGAGGTACCGGTGTATCACATGCGACGCGCTCACGTCACGCTCAGACGTCGGGGAGGGGCGCGGCGGGGGCGGGGGTGGGGGCGCCGGCGGGCGGCTTGGAGGGCGCGGCGACGCGCTCGTCGGCGGCCAGCAGCCGCTCCAGCTCCTCGTCCTCGTAGAACACGACGAAGTGCTCCGGCTTGGCGACCGCCTCGAAGATGGAGCACACGGACGGCTTCACGTTGTAGAAGTAGAGCGGCTGGCGGCGCGCGTGGAAGTCCGCCGTGAGCTGCTCGATGCTCTTGGCGGCGGTGTAGTCCGCGCTGTAGATGTGCGTGCACTCCAGCACCACGGGCACGCAGGCGCCCGCCGCGCACTTGGTCACCAGCCGCCGCACGTAGTCCACCGACGGGAACATCAGGCACCGGTCCGGCGTTATCATCAGGTACTCGACGCCCGCCATCGTCTGCGGGGTCAATTATACGCTACATTACACGTTACTCGGTATTGGCTGTGTGCTGTGCTGTGCACGACACTAGCGTCACACTATATAGTATAAAATATTACAATAAATTATGTATACTAGCTAGAATCCCCAGTTTTTGAAACGGAATTCACATACACTAACCTTTACCTCCGTTTTAAAACCTTTGGTGGTTGAATTTCGAAAAACCCAACAACAAAACAACTAGATTCCAATAGAAACATCCATCTCAAATTATAAGTGAAGTCTTTACAATTTTGGAGATTTCCTGTTGAATTTGTGTGTGGATTTAAATAGATTCAAGCATATTTGACACAGTTTGTGTCACTAAGTATAAATTTCTGCCACCCCGCGCGCTGCGATCGATTTGATAGTTCCTATCTCCCACTTCGCACATAGCCAATATCTATCTGTGTGCCGCGAGCGAGGCTGCGCACGAGTAGGTACCTTGAGCATCTCCACGGAGAATTTGGGCCTGGCGGCGTGGTAGAGGATGAAGATGATGTTGACGATGACGCCGGTGAGGATGCCCAGCTCCAGCGGCAGCGTCAGGCACAGCACGAACGTGCCGATGCCGGGCACGAGGTCCAACTCTGCGGATATCAGGTCTAAGTGTTAGCGAGGGATCGTCAGGAGGACGTGCGCGGTCGTACGACCAGAAGGGAGTCACTCACTCTTGGCGCGCCACATCGGCTTGACGACGTCGTACTCGACCATGAACAGGATGGCGGAGATGATGACGGCCGCCAGCGCCGCCTTCGGGATGTACTCGAAGTAGCCGGTGAAGAACTGCAGCGCCAATATCACCATGATGCCTGCAATGAGAGAAACCGCACGAGTTTTATATCACGTCGTATTATTTGTGAAGAACCCGAAATTCCCCAAAACCGTAGTAGAATCGGGAAGAACTAGCTATGAACGATGAACGATGGGTGCGTGCATCTAGTAAGAAGAGAACGTACCCGTGTAGAGGCCGTTGAAGGTGGTCTTGACGCCGGAGCTGTTGGAGACGACGGAGCGCGCGAGCGAGCCGCCGCCGGGGTACGCCTGCATGAACGAGTTGCCGATGCTCGCCACGCCCAGCGCGATCATCTCCTGCGTCGCGTCTATGGTGCGCCCGTCGGAGAACGCCTTGCAGATGGCGATGTCCTCCAGCAGCACGATCAGCGGGATCACCAGGATGCCGGAGCCGAGCTCCGACACCATGTCCAGCAGGTCGGCCGTCGAGTTGTCGCCGCGCACGTAGCTGAACGGTGGCAGCATCGGCATCGGCACGCCCGACGGGATCGGACCTGCGCGCGGCACATCATCAGTACTATATGCTCACATTCCAGTCGGGGGCGACTACTTTAAAGTTAGAGGAAGTTAAGAAAACTACCAAAAATATAATGTCGAGCTACTAATAATAATATAGTTGCGCCCGAGAGCCGACGGCGCAGACGAGAAGCCGAGATTCGTATGTACAGTGGACTGCGTGCGATTCATGAGCGTGATTTTTACGGTTACTCCTCGCCGCCGGCTTTCGGAAGCAGTTGTGCTGGTAAGTCAGAGAAAAAGATATAGGCACGAAATTAAAAATAACAAACTATGTGAGTACCTAATGTTAAAGATTGATTACATAAACAATGAGTCGCGTCGAGTGTTCTCTTCGATTACTGAGATCTACATGGTGACCGATGAGATGAGAGGCATAGCGCTTCAGTAGACTAGATGACGATACTAGCAATGATTATAAATGAACTACGTAGGTAGTAGGTATTATCAAACGTGCAGAATTCATAAAACTTTCTACGCCTACGACGGCTACCGTATGAATCGCAATCGTGTACGTCTCTAGCCGTGCCATACTAACCACCTCTGACGTTCTCGGCTGAAGGGAGCGTAAAACAGAGAAGATATTAGTTGCGCGCGAGTGTGTGTGTGAGGTCACGCGGGCGCGGTCTCACGTCGGTCGGTCGGTACGCGCTACGTACCCATGAGCCGCACGGGCACCTCCTCGCCGTGGTGCGTCGCGAACCAGAACCCGAGCACGCCGGTCGCCACCACCACGATCGCGTTGCGGCACGTGCCCAGCAGCCACAGGCACTTCGTTATCACCTTCTGCCGCGTGCTCGCCGAGTCGCCGCCCAGTTTCACCATACCTACTTTCTGCAACGAAACGATGTGCGACGGTTAGTGACCGAGATCATGATCGTCATCTTCGAATCGAAAAATTTTACGATACGTCGGCATCGGAATCGGGATGCGGTGAACTCACCCTGAGAATGAGAAGTAGAGCGATGCAGGCGAAGCCGAGCACGGGGTCCCATAGCGTGGCGCCGTGCAGGTTGCGGAAGATAGAGATCCACTGCTGCAGGAACGTGGTGCCGACGACGCGGATCGCGAACAGATCCTTGACCTGCGAGGTGGCGATCATCAGCGCCACGGCCGACGTGAAGCCGGACGACACCGGCCCCGACACGAAGTTGATGAGGAAGCCGAGCCCGAGCACGCCCATCATCAGCTCCACGAGCCCCGTGAGGAAGTTGAGCAGGATGGCCTTCTCGACCACCCCGCCGGCGACCTGCCAGGTCAGCAGCGAGGCGATGGCCGTCGGGCCGGCCGGCACCGCGCGGCACCCGCCCAGCACTATGTAGATGAAGCAGCCGAGGAAGGAGCCGTACAGCCCGTACTGCGGCGGCAGGCCCGCGATGTTGGAGTACGCCAGCGACTGCGGGATCACCGTCAGCCCCACCGTGATGCCGGCGATCAGGTCGCCCACCGCCTGCGTCACCGTGTACCTGCAACCGACCGAGTCGTGACGTGAGCGGCGTGGTACTCTAACCCACCGCGCAAAGGTGTTAGGTGGAGTGGAGGTGCGGTACTCACTGCGGTAGCCAGGCGGTGACGGGCAAGCGCTTCTGCAGCGTCTTGCGGTTACAGCGGCGCCGCAGCGCAGCGCGCCAGGTCTCTCGCGCCGAGCTCGCTCCTTCTGCCACTGCGGACCGAAATACCCTATTACTTACTACATACAACCATCCCATATAGCAATTTCTAAAAATAAGCTATGGCAAGTTTATATAAAACTTTCTAGTTAGCCTCCAACAAACTATGTATGTTTGCTAGTACAAACTTGTGTAATCTTTATCATCATCACACTTCCATTTCAGTCCGCCGGTATGGAAGGAGTTATTAACCTATTTGTAGTAGGCAGGCTTGCTTACGTCTGCACCAGAGTACTCCTTCCACACCGGACTGGAATGGAAGTGTTATGATGATAAAGATTATACATGTTTGCATTGGCAAACATTATATAGGTAGGTACTCACAGGTTTGTCGGAGGGTAACTAGAAAGTTTAGTATAAACTTGTCACAAGTTCATTCCTATAAATTGCTATCTAGTCTCATGTCATGATGTCATTACTTTTACAAACAAAAGCGTTTCATTCGTTTACATTTTAAAATAAGCATCGATTTCGTCGTAGCACGCATACGTTTTGCATAAACATCATGCAAATTTTTCAACCCAAATATAATAGGTATTGTGGTAAATGTGGAACTTGAGACTCGCGGCTGATTCTCATTGAAAATTCGATACAAGTGATACGAAATGCAACATGCGTGAAAATTTAATGTACTTATGCTTAATTGGGTTTTAATGAGATGTGGCGTACCGGTGTATGTGTGTCATCTACACACGGCAACACATCAAGCTACGCAAAACCAAAATAATCACCCGCTTATGTTGGTTTTGTGAAGCTTGATTTGTCGCCGTGTGTACTACTGGCACTGCCATGGACTGGACTGAGTTTATGTTGTCATGCTCGTTGATGTCGGATCGTGGAGACTCGAACCGCCGCCGTAGGTATGAGCGAGGTTCCACGCGCGATCCGTGGGGTTTGTGAGTACATCACAGCTCCGGGGTAAGAACAGAGTGGTCCAAACGGAAACGTCCAAAAATTTTAGGTTTGATTAAGACGAAGCAAAATTAAGTATCAAAATTCACTCCGTTGCAGAAACGCTCATTAAAGTTAATCCTCCATTAAATCTCTTGCTAGCTTTTACTACTATTCAACAAGAAAAAAGTGACAGCAAGAGATTGAATGGAGGATTAACTTTAAAGAGCGTTTCTGCAACTGAGTGGAAAGTCAGGTGAAAAATCCGCTAAAAAAAAAGTGATGGTGATGGTGATGATGATGATGATGATGATGATGATGATGATATGGCTAACATTAGTCAAATATCATCAAAAACATTTAAAGAAACTGAAGTTGAACGATCAGTGTAACATTTTTGTTTGTGACTAACTCGAGATATTTTTTGTTTTCTTAATCTTAAAATACTGTATCAAAAAAGAAAATTAGTAAATTTATGATTATTTTAAGCTGCTCCTGTAGAAAATTCTTAAATACACATTTAAAAGATCATTATTTCTTAACTACGAAAAATCGCAGAACATACGACATGGGGTATTTTCGGATACATACGTTACTAGATATTCTTTCTTATATTGTGGCCTAGAGTAGAGGTATGAGGAATATCAAAAAAATGGTTGGACGTCTCCGTTTGGACCAGCTTGTAGAGTGGAATGTACAGGTGTAGATGGGGTGAGGAGAGGGAGAAGCTACTTACGGATGTGGTCGTTGCTGGCGTGCTTGTCGTCGGACGCCGGTATGGAGCCCGACGACGCGTTGTGTTTTCTCCGAGGAATCATTCTGCTTCTGCAATGCAACAAGTTACTAATTACTTGAAAGTTCACGCGTCGACGCCGATACACAACATATAGTCGTATAAAATGCGTACTGTCTTCACGATGCGGATTGAGGTGCCACAATCAAAGTACCTATTGTAACGTTTTCAGTTTTAGTCGTACAGAGTTGATCTGTTTCCAATTCCTTTGAACTTTCCGAGTTCCTTTGCCAGCCATTTTGACTTGCCTCCTGTAAATTGTCGAATTTGAAATCAGGCCTCTGCCTGGCATTATATCTAGAAAAGGATTAGCTAATCGAACTGCATAATGACTGTTAACAAGAACTGCGGGTGACGGATCTGTTAGTGAAGTTTAACAGAATGCGCGCCACTACCACAGTCAAGCCGTTCTGTGTTTATTTATTACTTATTATGTTATTACGGTATTATTAGCTGGCCCAGACCCAGACCACAACATTGCGTTGTGTTTCTGTAGAACTTAACTACTTACGATAATACCTACATTCTAAAAAGTATATCTACTGATTATTTAGCCTGAAGGTACTTTCAATATGAACAATGCAAACAATATAAGTATTGGAATTATTATGCTGCCTTCTAATGCCGTGACTAAATGGAGCATGTGACTTATCTTACGACAATATGAACGTAACAAAACGCATAAAGAGGGATTGTATGTGCGAATGTATGCCTCGTGGTTGTTATACATAAGTATACTATATTTATAGTAAGTAAACGTTAGGTAGGTACCTACCAGAGAGATAAGACACATTCATAATTTATTTAGAGAAGAGATTTGCTTGTTTGTTTGTGTACAACTGAAGGTATTTTATTTTAATAATCTCAAAAAGATCTCAAAACTAAACTTTGGAAACTTTGATAGTCGCCTTTTCCTAGTTACGACAGGACTGTCGTGTCACAGGGCACGGGGCGCTGCTTAGGTATGTACCTAGGTGTCATCGGAATTACTTTATCGATTAAAGTAATTCCGATGCATGCAGCAGAAGAGAACTTGATGCTTTGATTTTGGAATGGGCTCGCGCTTGACTCCAGCTTACCTGATGGAAAGTGTAGGTAATGGAAGCCGGGGATGTACCTAACGCGCTCACCCAGAAAAAGCTTGTAAATTATTTATTTGCTTGGAAAAATAGACGCAGGGAGCGACTTCCTTACCGGTTGTCATCACAAAAGAGGATGTGAACCTTTTCGTGCGGATTGTTGGAATATCTACTACGTTAAGATGCTCTGGCACCACGTCTTGTCGTACGTTGGTGAAAGGTAGAAGGTGGAATCAGGTCATGTAACTTTTGAGCACTTTCGCCGAAATGTAACCTGATTTTATCGGACACTGACGATAGTGACACTAGAAGGAAGGTTTCAATTTTCAAAGCCGTGAACCCTCCTACTCTAGTCTGCATGGGCAACCCTTAGTGCAGTGGCTCCGCAAACAAACTCACCGTAGTGTAAATAAAAGCATGGAATGTGTAGGTATATAGGTATAGTGTCGTCACAGATTGATCAGTGATCGATGGAGCCGTGTTGACACCCGCGGGAGGCGAGCAATTGTTCAGTCATATGACTCCAATCAGGGACACGCCTCTCAATAAATTGTCTACTACTCGATGTATCGACGCGAGACAACAGCGCCCCGCGGCGTCCCGTCCCGTCGTCGACTTCACCCTATAGGCCTCGCATGCCACCCCTGAGAAAACGATAAAAAATGAAATGTGCCTCCATCTTTGTTATTTTACGTATGCCAAAAAGAGCACGCATGAAGTTTTTCTCGTTTTGTCGCTTTGTGGCTGCTAGCTGTGCTGAAGCGGCTCGCTCACACACCATTCGACGTTCCCGGAGGCGACGTGTGCTCCATCCACTAATTAGGTACTTCACGTTTGCTACATTATGTCTGCTCATGAAAGAAGCTCATCTTCACAAAATGTTATACAATAAATCTTAGTTAGTCACGCATAGGTAGGCTATTGTTTATGCGAAAGGATTATCCACGTATTATCAGTTTCATTTCACGGCTACTAATCGACCCATTCGTCTCCATTTCAGTCACGGCGTATATTTTTGGACAAAGTAAGTATATTGGGATTTAAATTACACTGTGTCGATTAGTATTGAGCAGATTGGCTCGATTGTCTTGTCATTCCGCGTACCTAATTACTTAGTTGTTTTCTCATGGTAATGCGGCGCGGTCACCGCACACCGCGCACTCCAGTCACGTGGACAATAATTACTTCATTAATTCAATATCCACTCTCAAATCTCAATAGTAGATGTTTGAGCAGCTGACCGCCGCGCCGCCGCCGCCGCTGCCGCCGCACGACATCCAGCATACTGTTCGCTAACACTACACTACACTATACCACCGCATAAATCTCAAATTTAACCGTCATTGGAACGCATACGAATGCGAAATCACAACGTTTTGTAAATTCACATTCGGTATCGCGCTAATCATTTGACAGCTCATGACAGCCATTTGACAGATCGCTCAGACTGTTCAGACTGTCCATCACAATACGGAATTCGGTACAGTTGATTTCAGTTGAATAGTAACTGGATTGTTATGTGATTAAAACAGAATTTGAATTAGGATTTAACTCTTAGTTATAAATTAGCGAGATCGGATCCTGACCTGACGAGGGATTTCGTTTGCAAAATATGCGTAGGTAACTAGGTGCCTACCGCGGTTTGACTTCTTTAATTTATTCTTGTTTTATTCTTGTTTCTTGAGGTCACCAGGATGTATAGTTTTGATGTTGACGGCCTGTTTTGTGGTCCTAAATAATTTAATGATGTTATAATTTTTTTCCTTGTTTTGTTAGTTTTGAGGATAAATGCTTCGCTATGCTATGTAATTTCTTTTGTATGTCATTATGATGTTTTTTTCTTAACCCTATGGTGTGGGGTTAGTGGGGTATCAAGTGAAATATCCACCTACTTTGTCTCATTCTTTGCTCTAATGCTATCTCTGCTGCTACTTTTTCTCTTATCGTTTGCTGCTACAGAATAGTTATATTTCGGTTCTGTACCCTAAGGATGCCTACGGGAACCTATTACTAAGCCCACGCTGTCCGTCCCGTCTGTCTGTCCTACCTATCCTACCGATTAAGAGCTTTATTTTTTGAATCTAAATAGCTACACAGTTGAAATTTAAGCAACGTATGCGTTATTGTGCCGGATTTGCTACCAATAATTTAATGGAACGGTAAATTTTTTTTGCTCCGGTCGGTTTGCTCCAATAGTAAAAGTTGTTCAGATTGATGGGTAGACTCTTAGTTTAAAAGGATGCTAATGATATCAATTTCGCCCTGTAGTGATGTGATTGTTTATAGGTATATACTTACCTACTATAAGGTAAAATAACACATGATAAAAACCTGTCAAGTTTGTGTCGGGCTCTAGCGAAGAATTCGTGCTTAAGGAGTCGAGCACAATTCCCGGAGAAAACAAAGTCCGACTCGCACTCGGCCGATTTTTATTTATGAAAGTTTAATCTACAGTTTGATTGTGTTTGAAACTTTGAACCGATATGGACCAGGAACGAAACTTTGAATGTATTCTTAATATGCTGACACTTTTTTAAGGGGATGATCAGACCTGCAAACTGAAAAACATTCTCTGTGGCACCAACATCGAAATCGCGAAAAAACAATCATTACTGCAAACCTATTCGAGCCAAATGCATGGGACAGCTGATTTTTTTTCGCGATTTCGATGTTGGTCACACAGAGAACGTTGTTCATTCAGTTTGATGGTCTGGTCATCCCTTTTAAAAACTGTCAGCAAATTAAGAAGGACCCTGTATAACTATTTTAGTACCTACTTATTTATTTATATAGTAGCCGTGCAAGTATCGAAACAGTGAGTTCGTTCTGAAGTGTCTACTTCATCGGTAATCCCAATCGTGTGATAGTCTTTGACGAGTTGACAGCCCTGACAAATGATACACCGTGAACCGACAGCGCCGGCCGTTATACTCTATTTCAAAAAGCAACGAAAATTTAATGCTATTTTGAATTACAGAAACAGAGATTTGAAACACTTCCTCTCACTTATTCTTAGAACAGCTTTAGTAACGTCCAAGATATGTCGGATAGTATATGTTTCTGACAAATAAATTATTATTTGCAAATCAGAATTGGCCAGAAAGCTATATAGGAATCGGAAAATCTTTTCGTCCTTATTTGAAATATAATTTAAAATGAAGTATATCTCAGATGAGATGGTGTTGTTTGTGTGATGAGTTGTTGACTAAACAATTATAAAATTAAGACGCTTTTACCCGCGACGTCGTCCGTACAAATTATAAGCTTTCAAACAAAAAAGTTTAATCGAAATCGGTTCTGTTGTTTTTGTGTGATTCACGAAAAAACAGACAGACAAAAATACTAAAAATGGTTGATTTGGAGACAGATTTGATGAAGATTATACCTAAAAACCATATCGTAACCAGAGAAATATTTATTTGCTAATCTTTTTCTTGTAAATATCTTCAATGTACAGACACACTTCTGTTACAGTTTTACCTATAATAAGTAGTAGAGATATAGTACTTATTTATCTGGGGGCGAGCCGTGCAAGTGTCGAAACAGTGAGTTCGTTCTGAAGTGTCGTCCTCATCGGTAATCTCAATCGTGTGATAAGTCTTTGACGAGTTGACAGCCCTACTGACAAATGATAGCAACAGCGACGGCCCTGACAACTTGGTATCGGACAACTGTAATATCCACAGATGAGCTGAGATGAGATAATGTTATCTCGTACGCGGGGCGCGGCCGGTATCATAATTCCTACTGTTGACTAAATAATCTAAAAATCGTAAAACTAAGGGCGCGTTCCGACGACACGCACCCGCCGTGCAACCGTGCACACCACTATGTCGGCCGGCACCCGCGCGAGTCTTACCCGCATGGAAAATACATTGCTTATGATTTGAGTCTTATGTTATGCATATGCATATATGCTCACGACTATATTCCCCGAGGAGGTAGTCAGAGATATTCTGAAACCTCAGAACATCCACGTTTCACCAGTAGTACCGAAACTCTGTCCAGTGTGACGGAGGGTGAGCCCGTCGCCATTTATAATGGCCAGTGGGTACAATACATGCCTCGAAATTGAAGCATGCAGGTTTCCTCACGATGTTTTCCTTCACCGAAAAGCCAATGGTGTTACAAATCGTACATAAATTCCGAAAAACTCATTGGTACGAGTCGGCCTGGACGGGGATCGAACCATCGCCTTCTGCATGGCAGGCAAGGTTACTCGCCACTGGACCACCACGGCTTTTTTATGTTATGACTATGACAAATTATGGCGAGCGCGGAGCGGGTGCGGGTCGTCTGAACGCGCCCTAACAGAAATGTGTTTGTACATTGAAGATTTTTTACAAGAATAAGATTACTTACGATATGGTTTTTAGGTGTCCCTGACTACAATTGAACCTTTTTAGAATTTTATTGATTATTTTTTAATTTTCTTTGTTTGTTCGAGCATCACGCAAAAACTACTGAACCGATTTTGATGAAACTTTTTTTTTAATATGTTATGAATTGACTTATAATCTGGCGTACTTATAATTTGTGCGGACGAAGTCGCGGGTAGAATCTAGTTATTTATACAATTATTTTTGACTTCCGTACATGGGCAAATGTGTAGCAGAATGATATAAAACCGGCCAAGTGCGAGTCGGACTCGTGCACCGAGGTACAATCCGCCGGTATAATCATATTAACAAATCATTATCTCTGGTCCGACATACACTTGACGGGGTTTTGTTATTTTTTGTTATACTTTAGTTTAGAGTACCTATGCTCGATGCTAAATAATCACACCAAGTTTGACGCTTTTAATTTTATGTAGGTACCTATTGTCGTTTTTACGATTGAAAACAAAAAACCTTGAAAAATAAAGTTCTTTGTTTGTAACACTCTTTTTTTATGTTTTACTTTTATGGTGTTTCTGGATACGTGAAAAAATTCACGGCAGTAGTGTATATAACGAAGCAACTTTTTAATTTTATATTTATGATGGAATTGTTTGTTGAGTACGTTAATGTATCCTGCAGAAGCAGTTGGATTAAATGTTGGATAGTCTTTTTATTTGTACTAATTTTTATATTTTGTACGTTTTGTTCTTTGTACCTCAAACAGTTTTTAAAACGTGTTATAATAACATGTAATTGGCGCTATAAAATTTAAATGTTGTTATATTCGAAATTAAGTAATTTGCTGTTTGAAAACCAATAAAGATAAATTAATTTAAATTATTTGTTAGCAAATGGAAACACATATTCTGTGATAACAACTTAACAACTCAGTATGGAATCCTAACAAGGATAAGAAACAAGCAGCGAGCGTCGCAACCCGTCTGTTTGAGGATAATAATAATATTAATTTCAAAATGTATGTGGGTTTTATTTTTATTATCAGACATACTCGTACGAGTTGGTACCTTCCATACATGCTAGTTAATGTGCCACACTCGAAACTCTGCAATCCTTTTTATGAACTATACTCTATTTCAAATAGCAACGAAATTTTAATGATATTTTTTGAATTACAGAAACAGAAGTGCGATTTTTTAAACTCATACGTTGAACTCAGCAGTTGAAAATTCAATATTACTATGCAGATATGCATCTTTCTACTGATGATTTGCCATTCAAAAATCGCATTCCTGGATTGTGATTTTTGAAAGTCAAATCAGCAGTAGAAAGATGCATATCTCTTTAGTAATACCTACTTATTAACATTTTCAACTACTGAGTTCAAAGTATGAGTTTCAAAATCCATACTACAGAGATTTGAAACACTTCCTCTCAAATATTCTTAGAACAGGTTTAGTAACGTCCAATATAATTATAAACATCCTACATCTTTCTGATAAAAAAATATATTTGCCAGAAAGCTAAACAGGAATGGGAAAATCTTTTCGTCCTTATTCGAAATGAAGTATAAGTAATAAATACAAGTGCTCAGACAAGGCGCATACTCTACTGTACAAACCGTTGTTTACATAGACAGACCCCAGCAAAGCCTTAAAATCTGCTACATACATTTATTCTCGCTACGATGACGGAAACCCGAGCGGACGAAGTCGTGGGTAAACTCTAGGGGGCGGTATGGTACCGAGGCGAGGTGCGCGGAAGGGGTTTAATAGGCCTCTGACCAGGCTTAACGAATAGTTAGTTCCATCTGACGGAACTATCCGAGACCAAATGCTTAAAGTGCCTTCCGAAGCACGGAAACGCTCGAGATGAAATACCACTAAACGCCACCCATCCAAAGATTGACCGGATCTGACGTTGCTTAACTTCGGTGATCGTTTCCAACACCGAAGCTTCACTAGTTAAAGGGCGTTCAAACGCTCTGAATTTAGTCACCCTAGATCGGGCGGAAGCAGGCCCTACTTCCCGGAGCTTATTCTAGAAAGTTTTGTGTGGTAAACAATAATGTGGTGAAATGGATAAAACATCGTTCATTTCCACCTGACCTCCAAAAATGAGCACGTGCTACCTGTATACCAGTTAATAACTGTAATAGTATTATGTACACACTACCTGCAGTTGTCCCATATATTTGGTGGTTGACCTAGACCGGCTGGGACCGGTCTTTTATGCACTAACTGTGTATATTTGTATATGTAAACGAGTGCGTGCTTGTGCGTGTGCGATGTGACTCGAGAGTTGTCACGTGATATGTGACGTCATACACGTAACCGGGGTTTGTGACATAATATAGGTATCTACCTAATTAAATCCTATGTGCAAAATATGATCATAGAGCATTATATAGGGTGTTAGGGTAGACAGTTGCATTACTTTAATGGGTGATTGTACTCATGTGATGCAGAACAACTTTCCCAATGGAACATAAATGGAAACCTGCTTACTTTTCATACAAATGTGAATTTAGTATGGAAAGTCAAATTTTTTTTGTTGATAATTTTCTTTAGGTTTCTTTGAAAAAGTTGTTCAGTATCATGGGTACAATCACACCTTAAAGTAATGCAACTGTTTACCAAGGACCGGCAAAAGTGTGCTTGATTGTTTTCCATTACAGCTTAGTTAACGAGGACATTTGAAAGCACTTGCATGTCAGCGGCAATGTATGGCAGCAGAGCACAACTATAGCATAATATAAGGTGACAAGTGCAATTTTTGGGTTTTGTTATTGTATGACGTGGTGTGTCTACATTCATGACAACTTTCTATAAAGCTATTTTCACGCAAAAAATCTTGGGTGTACACATCAATACCGAGGATGAGTGTGTTATTAATTATTATTACGTATGTAACATGTACGTTAACATTATCAAAGTTTATTTAAGTCAAGATACTAATTAGGGACTATGATTATAACTCCAGCTCCAGCATGCTGCATAAATGAATCCAGGAGACCAATTGCGCTAAATAAATCTCCCCTGAACCGTGATTGGACCGCGTGCGAATCACAACTTTTAACACATTCGGTATCGCGCTAATCATTCGACAGCCGTTAGAGCCGTCAATCACTTTATAAAGCGCGATACGGGAATTCAGCACAGTTGAATAGTAAGTAATTGGATTATAATGTGATTAGATTCTAATAACTCCAATTCGATGTTTTAAGTTAGCGCGATCGGGGCCCAGGACTATGAGTAAAGACTTAGACAATATAACTATTGACGAGTTACACGTGCAATTCCACTAACAAACTTTTCTGACACTTTTTGCGGGGAATGAGGCGAGGTAGCATGAAATCCGCAACTTTAGATGTTATTCTAGTACTTTAGATTCGAGTCTCGTGTGAACCCCAATCGCGACTAGTTTGAAGTTATTGTTCCGCAACTATAGGCAGCCTCGTTTAGTGATAAGGTATAACATTGTATGTAAATGACCTTGTAACATAGCAGAGGGGAAATGCTCCCGCAAGGCTGGTCCCTAGTTATATGGTCTAAGAGTTAAGATGATAAATGTGGAGTTTTCAAAGAGCAGCTGCGAGCGCGCGGGAGCGGGCTGCACCTGCAGGCTGCTGGGCTGCACCCTCGGGAGCGCACCCCTGCGCGCGGTGTGATGACGTCATCGTCACGAGCACGACCACGCCGCGCCGGCGCCGGCGCCGACGACGATGCGCGAGCGAGAGGCAGCCAGGCCAGGTAGCCGCTTTCGTTGTGTATTCAACCCCGAGCCATTGTTACCTACTACAGGGGTGGCGAACCTTTATTGGTGAACGTGCCATTTTCATTTAAAAAAAAGTAGTAATGGCACCCCATTTACTTTTTTTGGCGTCGAAAAATCTTGACACAGTGATTTAATGTACAAAAAATAGAACTAGATGCTTAAAACTCTTTATTTGCAACTAGAAATTTGTAAGTACATCACGTACATATAATGTTTACTGTTTTAATATTGTGTTATTTGTGCTGTTGCAAATTAGATGCTATATTACGCACATACTTTGTTATTTTTATCAGAATGCAAGCTGAACTGGAGTCATCTGACAAACGGTTTCGATGCGAGATTTTAATGTTAGTTAGGTACCTATTTCGGAAAATAAAGACTCACAAGCATAGGTAGATAAAATAATGTTATGATAGCAAAAATCTGTTTCTTCCCACAACTAATAAATATGTCTGGAACTGAAGATTGGTTAGTTATAGGCGTGCACGAGTTATTACGCACGTGCCATTGGTTCGCCACCCCTGTACTATTCCTACCTATTGGATTTTTTAAGGAAAAGGGAACATTATCATTTGCAATAAACGGGCGTTGGGGACTTTCCATTAAACAGAATTGTTGGCTTCCCTGCGACTTCTTAGTGACGTTTTTTTTAGTGAAAGTAAATTTTGACGTTTAATTTCAATTTTCAATTTATTTACTGCAAATTTTGACGATTATTTAGACCTTTAAAACGTTTAAAAGTATCTATCGGTGTAACCTAAACGACTGACTAGCTCGAATTGCACATCTTTTAGATATGTGCTTGAAACCAAATCATCTGAGAATCATCGTTCTCATGATAGAGTCATAAGAAATATTGAATTGAATGACTAAAACGCGAATGTCAACATTTAATCCTCAACGTAAGAAAATAGTCAGCTATTGAAGTCAGCATATGCTTCGTATCGATATACCTACACCTACATCATCATCTCAGTCGATGGACGTCCACAGCTGGACATATGCCTCCCCCAAGGATCGCCACAACTATCGGTGCTGCGCTTCCCTCATCGAACGGGTTCCCGCCGCCTTCACCAGGTCGTCGGTCCTCCTTATGGACTCGCTGTGCTTTCGCCAATCAATTACTCTTTTGATCTGAGTGCTTAGAACTGATATGTTTCTTTCACTGGTTTCACCCCTGAAAAGTACTCGATAGACACCATGTATAGACTGTCTCATCCTTACCCTCCAATGTTTGATGAAACGGGAGACCGATAAGATCAGAGGTGGGTTCAGACACGGATTGTGCGTGTGGCGTCAAAGATGTGTAAAGACCCCTGAATGAATAAGTCGCCTTTTATGACACATGGTGGTAGGTTGGTTGGTACTTTTCGAAGCCGGACACGACAGGGTAAACTAAAAAACAGACAGATTTTGGTTTTATTGGAGTTGGTGTGCCAAGCCCAAAACATTAACGGCAAGCCCAGTTGCGATTGGTGCCGCTTAATCCTCGAGACCTGAGATGTTAGTAGTCGAGCACTGAGACAGTGAGGGTCTGAGGACCCACGTGCCCGCTCATTGAGCCACTACGCAGTCTGTGTTGTGTTGTGACTCGCTACTTACATAATTGATTAAACTTCGCTCAATTCGCACGATTGATTCGTCGACGTCTTGAAGAGACTTGAGACTCGGCTCATAATAGGGTACTGCACTTCACAGTGCACACTTGCACACCTGACGGATACTGGCGGCTTTCTTTGCACTCACTTCATTAACTATTTAATACTAGGATTAATGAGGTTCCACTATTATGATTAACTATAATTGATTTTTTGTGAGTAAAAATTAGAAAGATTACGGAGGAATGCGACCGTGAGCTGTGACTCACATTGGAGTCGTTACGCAGGTAAGGAAAACAACTCTTTGGTATTTATTTTCTCGCAAATAAACATACTTGTTGCTCGTCGGTCGTCGGTGATGGTGTGGTGTGGTGACACACATACTGTCAGTAGGCAACTATAGTGATCGCATGCAGCCCAGTGCCACCGTCTCGTCTGTCGGTCGAGACGGTGGCACTCGTCGGCTGGATAAGTCCAGCCGTTCCCGCTTCGTGTTGATAATTATGTTCAAGCTGCAGTACAGAGTTCGAGCTCACTGAATATTTTCTTCTACACTTATCTGGTATGGACGCACGAGTTCGTATCTACCCCAAAAACGACATCGCAAAATTTTTCGCACTGCGCGGGGCATGCCGCCACAGCCACCGTGCTGCCGTGTTTTCGATCAGCGCTCCCGATATATACATACGCATCGACGGGGTTGGTGGAAGAAATGAAAAAGCTCCGATGATACTAAAGGGATAACTCACAGTGTGCGGCGGTGGCCGTCGGTCGGGCGGAGAGTGCGTGGTGGCGGTCGGAGGTGTCAGCTGGCGAGCATGCCGCGCGGGGTCGCGGTCGGGGGGCGGAGCGCGACTGTGCGGCGTGTTGTCGGCGGCGCGGTGCGGGCGCGACTGTGCCGAGTGGCGGCCCGGTGCCGGACTGCTGGTGGCGGCGCTGCAGCCTGCCCCGCGCCCCGCGCCCCGCCCCCCGCCCCCGCGCTGGAGAGCTACGGGACGGGACGGGAGGCTGCGCGCGGAGCGACGCGCGCAAGTCCCGGTGCCGCGCGGTGCCACTCGGGACGGGACGGGACCACTCGGGAGAGGACGCAATGAAATGAACCGATACATTACCTGTTCAGCATTCATTATCGACGCGACGGCCCGATAGCACAATCGGTAGTGATCCTTGTGTAGTGATAGTGATAGTGATTTTTGTATCTATTATATATTCTATATCTACCGTTGTCTAGTCATCATAATACAAGTTGAGGCTAGATTCTGGTACTTTAAATGTGACTAGATAATTTATGTGACAATGTCCACGATATTTATTATTATTATCGTTACCGATGGTTCCATACTCCCGCCTCGCGGCTTCTTACGTTCATATTTGTTGTCCTCGCCACGGTGTGAGGTAGTAGCGGTCGGTGTGGCCACCGCACCGTGCGACCGAGACGGGTGCCACTATAGGGTTATCCTTTCCTAATATTTTCCTTTATTTCATAGGATCTTAATTCAGACACGGCGACGACACATCAAGCTACGCAAAACCAAAATAAGCTGGCCGCGCGTAGGTAGAGTAATGTATAACGTCGCGTTGCCGGCTTATGTTTGTTTTGCGTAGCTTGATGTACCGCCGTGTGTAAATTTTGCTTAGTTTATCAAATACCTTATTGGGGAGGATTAGGGACTGGATTCAAAGAAAAGATATTCTCAGATGCGTTGTTTCTGACTGGAAGTTTTCTAGACCTTTGCGTAAGTACCTACTCACTCACCTATTATTTTTCGTGATTAGACACTGGGGTTGCCAGATACAGGCATATCAATTCCAGGACATTTCTGCTAGCTCGAGATTTTACTCCAAAATGATAAGATTATGTTGTCGAAATATGATATAAAACTGGAGTGAGCGAAGCAAGC
Source organism: Agonopterix alstromeriana (assembly GCA_963924505.1). Classification (NCBI taxonomy): domain Eukaryota; kingdom Metazoa; phylum Arthropoda; class Insecta; order Lepidoptera; family Depressariidae; genus Agonopterix; species Agonopterix alstromeriana. The sequence goes on from OZ004662.1 coordinate 20,780,875, forward strand.
TCGAGATTTTTACTGCAATATTGAATTCGCTGCGCAACTAAATCCTGGTGCGAGCGAAGCGAGCTAAAGATTTTACTGCAGTGAAACTAGGTTGTTGCAGTAGGTATAATCTAAAACGAGGAGCGAGCTAAGCAAGATCGAGATTTTACTACATAAAAACTCGATTTCCAAACTTATGCCGAAATCGAGGCTATTCAATTACATGAAGCAAAGGCTGGAACGAGCAAAGAGAAATCTATATATTTCCCAGGATAATGATTAAGTAGTTCCCTAGTATTCAAGCGCATTCAGACGCAAAATTCCTGGACTTTCCCGGATTTCCCGGCCATCTGACAACGCTATCAGACACTGAAATGATGGAAATTTTGTACAAATTCAATGCATCCACAATCTGTATGGCTATTACTAAAATATCGATAATCTATTTATGTGGGTACTGTACGGGGAAAATTGTTTTCTTGATCATAACATCCATCGATGGATGTTTCAGAATCAGAATAGCTAAAAACTGTAGAAAAAGAGCCTAAACTAAACCAACTAAACATTTGATACCAACCGAATAGGGTAGCTACAGTAGCTACCTACACAATAAGACCCGTGATCTTGATTTCTCATAGCAGATATGTATTACCGCCACCTTACTACGACATTAAGGATATTTTAAAGTGACCGAGTGCGTGCGCTAAACTCAGAATAGATTCATTCTCTCGTCCCCTCCTGAATCTGATAGGGATGAGGTAGCATGTAGTCACTCTAACTAATGGGCATTTTGGGAATCAGAGATGTTGATGATGTCTGATCTGATTAGTCGCCTCTCAGACGTCTGGGTTGGTGCCACATCCACAATTTGTTATTTGTTATTATGATTGTCCCCAATCAAGGGATTGGCGACGAGGAATCGCAAGGGCGATTGGCGACGAACTGTCTAAATTATACTCGCTAAATGTAACGCACTTTGTTACTTGGGGTGCGTCCATTATTTAGGTGAGGCGTTTAGATCTCACCCAATGTCACGTGGAGTATATTCCCCGAGGGTATAGTCAGAGATATACTGAAACCTCAAAACATCCATGTTTCATGAAGTACCGAAATTCTGTCCAGTGTGACGGGGAGTGGGCCCGTCGCCACTTGTAATGGACAGTGGGTACAATGCATGCCTTGCAATTGTAGCATGCAGGTTTCCTTACAATGTTTTCCTTCACCGAAAAGTCAGCGGTGTTACAAATTGTACATAAATTTCAAAAAACTCATTGGTACTAGTCGGCCTGGACGGGGATCGAACCATCGCTTCCACGGCAGGCAAGGTTACTCGCCACTGCACCACCACGCCTTTTTTATTATATTATTTAATATTCATTTATTTATTCCAAATAAAAACATTAATCAATCCATTCATATTATGTTACATCGCAAGAGAACCTCCTCACTTTTTTAAATTGGGTAATAACGCATAACCAGCACGTCTAGTATGATTTCTCTGCACGCGCGCGACGAGCCTTAGCACGAGGAATTCGCGCTACGGCGACTGCGCGCTACGGGCATCGTTTTGACAAGCGCCGCTTTTATTCGCGCCACGGCTACCGGCGGGTTATTCCAACCCCTCTTTCGTTGTATGGGAAGTGCAAAAATGAGTGAGTTATTGAGGCAGGGCATACAGACAGACAAGCAGACAGACAGACAGACAGAATGGACGACAGTATAAGGGTTGCTTGTTTGACTACAGAACCCTAAAGAGGGGGGACATACAACCTATAAACCTCCTCCAAAGCCTCTCCCCGAGGAACGGTTCCAAGATCGCTGGCAGCATTCTCCCTCTGTATCGCCAAGCTATGCACTGCCAGCCCTCTTATCATCAGTGGTCTCTATAAGGCGTGCTGATATCTCCTTAACAATATACTCTCCTTATGCAAATAAATTGTTTATCTATCTTATCTATGTAACTATAACATTATTTGTCATGCTCATGCCGCAGTACACCTCACCTACCTGTCCGTCGTGCGTCGCGTCGTGCTCGTCGAAGTATACCTCTACTTTCCTCACAACATTAATTCGTCATTTGTTCATTAGATACCTATTAAATATTAGAATTACTAATATCTACTAATACTGACCGAACTACCATTTAAGTAGATGGTAATTAATGAACTACCTTTTAAAATATTGATCATTATTTTATCAGTCCATTGTTTATGATCGTCACACTGCTCAATGTGTCACATTGTGGTTTGAGCGTCATCATTCATAATTATTCATTTAAATCAGTTTACATAAATTAAACTTGAAGCAATCAATGTTACTATTTCTTTAGAATATTATATGTACCTAAGAGTGGGTATAAGCAGGTACTATTGCCAGAGATTATTCTTACTAAATATCTAATTGATCGAAGGTAACGCAAATGACGGCTATCTTAAAAAAAATTTTGATGTGTGAAATTTGTCTGAAAACGACCCGCTGTGCACGGTGCTCCTATCGGAATTTTCGTTTGGGGAAATGGACCGACCTGGGTCTACAGTAGACGTTCGGGGAAAACGACGTAGCCTGGATCGAAAAACGAAAACAATTTTTGGACCTCCCATAGAAAATCGATCGGCTGATCTGCATTTTTGTATGGGACGTCCAAAAATTTTTTCGTTTACCCGACTCGTGTTCCTTAGGGAAAGTTGTTTAGTTTAAATGTCTGAATACACCCTTAAAATTATATTATTAATTAAAAACTATGCTTCATTTCAAATAAGTTCAGAACGATTTTCCGATTCGTATTAAAGCTTTCTGGGCAATTCTGATTTGCAAATATAATTTATTTATCAGAAAGATATACTACATATCCGACATATTTTGGACGTTAATAAGCTGTTCTAAGAATAAATGAGAGGAAGTGTTTCAAATCTCTGTTTCTGTAATTCAAAATAGCTTAAAATTTCGTTTAGAAGTTTCATTGAGTTTTGAGATGGAGTGGAGTATATTGGTGTATACGGTGCACGCTGCACTTCGCGGGGTGATTGCATCGCGCTGCAACCTTCAACCTTCAAAAAACCTTTGTACACGTCGAGGCGCGCGGCGGCGGCGGCGGCGGTTGCACTCGCATCGCACCGAGCACGAGCAATCTGGCCTTCAGCTGGCACACGATTCTCATTCACCGGCCACCGCAGTCTCTTCGGTACCTACTATCCCATTACTACATCATCTTATTGTATTAGGTATTAGCTTATTTGTTTGTTATTGTGCTTAGTTATTACGATGGATGGATGGGAAAAAGCCGAGTCTAGTCTTTGTCTAATAAAGAATTATTAAATTGAAATCATTTATTTATATAGGAATTTACAGGATTCTTCTTAATATGCTGACGGTTTTTAAAGGAGATTATCAGACCATAAAACTAAACAACGTTCTCTATGGGATTAACATAGAAAACGCTAAAAAAACTGTGCTGCATACATACATTACATTTGGGTCGAGTAGGATTTGCTGATTTTTTTCGCTATCTCGATGTTGGTCTCATAGAGAAAGCTGTTCAGTTTAATGGTCTGATCATCCCCTTCGAAAACCGTCAGCTCATTAAGAAGGATCCTATACATAGAGCGCGATAGAAGCCTTACTTGCCTGGCAGAAGCATACCGAGGTGCCTCTGCTGGTGTATTCAGATTCACATTGACAGGGGGCAGGGGCAGTCCCTTACCGCACGCGCACGCGCAGCGGCCGCTGTGACGTCACGCGCGATCACTATCACCGCCCGCGCACGTGCGCGCGCAGCTGGCAGATGTGCTCCACCACAAGCATAGGTAGGTAAACGTACACGACTCTAGTACCTGTTGCTACAATAGATCTTGTGAAACTATAATAATGTTAGCTAATAATTAGGTTTTACCTATTCGGCTTCATTTTCCTTGTAGTAAACACGTTAGTGGTAATTTTTTTGTTTTAGTAGAAGGAAGTTTTTATTGATCAACTCGTGAGGTCGTTCTCGTTATGTTGTCGCTCTTCGAGTAATTAAATACGTACAGTACTGGGCCGGGGTACTGGCTTGGTACAGTACTACAGAGTACAGACTAACAGGGACAGGTAAATGAGCCCGCGAGGCAAGTCGATGTACCGCCCGCCTGCGCCCGCGCCGCGCCGCGCCGGCCGCAGAGCTGCGCGAAAGGCTGATGACCCGCGACCTGCAAAAACCGTGTGCTTGTTGTGTTCCCAGTCTCGGGGTGACGTAGCATGCCAAGCTTAATTAGGCATTCATATAATTATTTGGTACGCGTTCTTCTTTATTTGCATAATACATAAATTGTCCCCTTTTTAAAGAAGCAGTTTAATGTCGCGACCAAGAAATTTTAAACATGTATTTGCACGAGTTGTTCTAACTTATGTACGTCATACAAACTGCTCTCAAACGGTGAAGGAAAACAGGAAAATACGCTGCCTGAAGAAAATTCTGATGCGTATGTGAAGTCTACTAATCCGTATTGGGTACCCTACGCGTGGTGGACTAATTCCATACACCCACCCTAGGCCTGTGCCCTGCAGTGAGACGTATATAGGCTGATGATGACGATGATTTGCATTGCCAATACCATATATGACAAGTATAATGGTATTAGGAGTATTAGGACCCTGTATATGAAATTCGCAAAATAAAATTTCGACTTTTCATACAAACGTTCGATCATCTGATTGCAAATTGCATTTAGTAGGTATGGGAAGCCCACATTTTTTTTGTGTGAAATACCTATAGATGTCTTAGGGAAAGTTGTTCGGTACCATGGGTAAAACCACTCCTTAAAGTAATGCAACTGTTGACCCTAACACCCTATATCAGAGTTGGAAAATCTTTTCGCCCTTATTTGAAATGAATTCTAATTAATCAGTGGCATCGTAGCCAAGGGGCGCGTAGCTAGTGCTACGCACGTCACAACGTATTGTTTGATTGCGGCGCGTTGAACTCTTCTGTAGGTGTAGGCCGCGGCCGGCGCGCGGCGGCGGCGGGCGGCGGCGGAGAGAGGCGCAGTGGCCACTTGTTGCTGACTGCCAAGTGCCGGCTACTTCCCGGATATTGCTGTTTTTCTGCTATTTAGCTATTGCGTTAGTTTGCCGACTTTTCAATAGGTCGCTTGTTATTGTTCTGTGGCACCTTGGACATATTAAAGTGTTAACATTTATCGTTCTGATTTTCCTGGTGCATAACGTAATGTAATTACCGTGGCCGTGGGTCGGATAAAGGCATCGGTGTATTGTACCTTCCTAAGGTGCTCTGTCACTGTACTTCCCCTGCATCGCCGCGAGCGCGCGGGGTCGGGGGTCGGGGCCCGGGGGGAGGGTGTTGCAGCGGGGCGATGTGAAAGGGTCCTTCTGATGCACTCAACTCACGTGACAAGTAATACATATATACGTATAACTGTTCGTTGTAGATATAGCGATTATATGTCGAGCGCGAGGTTCAAAGTACACAGACACATCAACACACTCCATTCTTTTAACAATCTCATGATCAAAATGAATGTCGTATCTGTATAACTCATAGGTACCTATGTCCATCATGTTCTGCTACTCGGTGGCTACTTTTATATCTTCCTTCACAAAACAATTAATTAACATCTGCTACCTACTTATGTTTTGGTTGAATCATATTGTAAACACCTACTTATACCTCGTGATATTCAAGTAAACAAAGCCATTATTATAACATATGTTATTTGAGTTATTTCGTTCATCTCTGATAAACCTGTTTAACGATAATTTTATTTTTATTTTGCACAAACGATGCTACGTCGGTCTTATTAAAAAAAAAACAGTCACAAAGTTTCCGCGGACGGACGGAGCCTATAATCGTATATTTTTTGTTTTTTGTAAATATTATGTACATAATAATTATTATGAATCTGTTTATTTAAACGCCAGCACTCAGCAACTCTGTTTATCGTCTCGCTTCTTGTGTCTGCCTATCTCCATGTCTGCATGCCTGCATGTCTGCTCGACCGTGTCATGAGTGGAGTATCCTCATGGACATTATCAGATATCTAGATACCTACGCATCAGCAGCTTAATTATCAAAAAGGACTGTTGTGGCATCGTGCCGTGCATCATAAACTGTAGTTGTGGTCGTACCGGTGCCGCTGTTACGCTCGCTACGGCGTCTCTTCGGGGTGAGGAGAGAGGGGCGGGAAAGCAGCAAGTTTTCACCGCGGGGTGGAGCGGGGGAGGGGCGGGGGCGGGGTGCGACGCGCCTGTCATGTGATTCCGGGGGGTGGCGGGCGGGGGCCGGGGCGGGGGCTGCGGGCACCTGCGAGTACGCATCCATTGATGCCGGCGCGTGACGTCATCGCTTCCACGTCGCACCGGCCACGGCTGCCCGGCCACGCCGCGCCGGCCGGCGTTGTCGCGGCTACCGTACTGACTCCTGCAGGCTTCCTCCTTGTAAAGTTTCACTTTTGTCCTCAAACGTCCCGTTTACCCTACCTCCAGCTGGCCAATTTCTGGCTGGCTGTATTACCTAAAACTCGTAGACTTAAAAGAAAACGATGGTATATATATCACTCGCTGGTGGTGCTGGTAAGATTTTTGAAAGGCACAAGTTGAAATCAGGTAGAAAATGACCTAAACAGAATTTGTGCATTCATTCGGTCATGATTTTTAATCTCATGATTCAAAAATAGCACTCTAGAGGCCCTAGCAAGCCACTCCCAATTAAACGACAAAAATCTTACCTATCTACCTAACTGTGTCATTGTTACTTCGCGTAAGCGAAAGCGAGCGCGCTTGACGGTTTTCTCGTTTTGTCACTTTGTCGTGTGTGGCATGCTAGCCAGTAGGGCTAGCAGGTATAGTGTCGCGCAGGGCGCGCGGCGCGGGGCGCGGCGACCGACGGGCGACCGGGTCGCGCCTAGCTGTTCTCGTTTAGAAAGTGACGGATAGACGTAACCGTTTGCCATTTCTCTAAATGTCTCCTCACGGTATGTATGATAATGTACCGCTACGCTACCGCTGCTGGTTCACTGTGTGCTCTGTGGTATGACTCAGACGCGTCAGGTCATGCAATTTACACAACGATGCTGTAGGTACCTATTTCGTCTTGCTGCGCGACGGAGGAGCGGCTTAAAAAAATACATTTTAAATCTAAACTCCCGCAATGCCTTAAGACCAGGGTGTTCAATTAATGTGTCCTGCCTATACTCACATACAGTGCCGAAACATGGACGCTAACAGGGCAAAACATGCACAAAATAAAAGTAGCACAGAGAGCCATGGAGCGTACCATGCTAGGCATATCACTGGTGATTATAAATGAAACGTCCACGAGTGCAAGACAACAACTGAATTTATTTCCATAAATCCTACCTACACCACATGATATTCATGTACCCACAACATGTTCCCTTTTCAAAAGACAACACATTGTTCCACTCCCTTTTTCCGAAATTTTACATATTCTGAAAGTTTTGATAAATACAATATAATAATTTAAAACAAAAGTAAGTTTATACCTCTTATATGAAGACATTTTTCGGGAATACTAATCTATGTTTACATTAAATCTTTTGGCACGACTGCGTGTCAATGGACGTGGCGGCGATATGGGCACGTCGGCGATGGTTTCGGGCTCTATGAAGATACCACCTCGATCATCAGTGCCACTGCATATTTCCTCACCTTGGTGTTCCACATCCTCGTCACATTCCTTGTACAAGTCGTCGTCATCTATTTCATGCTTAAGTTCTGTTTCACATTTAACTAAGTGACGTCTATTACGTCTGTAGCGGACTCCTTTATTGTTTTGTACAATATACGAACGTGGAGTGTCCGCTCGGTCTACTACAGTTGCTCTAGTTCTTTTTTTACCCTCTATGCATACCACATTATCACCCATCTTAAGTTGTGGCAAGGGCTTACATGTCTTATCGTAACAATTCTTTGAATATTGTTGTTTCTCTAACATTACTAAATATTCTGCTGGATCGATGGGCTCTGGTTTTAACAGCTGTGGATTTACTGGCAATTTACAACGCAATCTACGTCCCATCAGAAGCTGTGCAGGAGAGCCGGCGGGCGCGCCTTCCTGCTGCGCCTACTGCGGCAGCTGGAACTGTGTGGCCGGTCAGTGCCCGGCGATGAACGTTACGTGCTTCGTATGCGGTAAGAGAGGACACTTCGCCCGCGTATGTAAGTCCAGTTCAGTTAATAACAGGGAAAAGGTGAAAAAAATTTACGAGATCGGACGAGACGACGACGAGTCTGAGTCTGATGAGTGCGAGTCGTTCTACGTGATGGTCGTGAGTGAACAAAATAACAATGCCGACGAGTGGTACGAAACATTGTCGCGCGGAAATTTTTCAGAGAAATTTAAGTTAGATACGGGTGCGGACATAAATGTGCTGTCGTATAAAAAGTTCTCGCTTTTGGGATTGAACGATGATGTAATTAAACATAGTAATATTAGACTAGAATCATATGGTGGCGATGTAATCCCAATAAAGGGAGTGTGTGTGTTGCAGTGGTCGCATAAAGATGTTTCGTTTGATTTAAAATTTGCCATAGCAGATATACGATGTCAAAGTGTGCTGGGACGTAAGTCGTGTGAAGAGTTAGGGCTGGTCAAACGCATACAGTCGGTAAACCTCTCTAACTACGAAGAGTTATTTACTGGTTTGGGTTGCCTTCCAGGTAAATATCACATCGTTGTTGATAAGTCTGTCCAACCGGTAATTTGTGCGTCCAGGAAAATACCACTAGGTATACGTGATAGGTTAGCGGAGGAGCTAAAGAAAATGGAAGATTTAGGGGTGATTCGAAAGGTTTCTCGCCCTACACAGTGGGTGCACCCGCTAGTGTTGGCGGCAAAAAAGAATAATGGTATCAGAGTATGTTTAGATCCGCGCGAGTTGAACCGGGCGGTGCAGCGCGCACACTTCCAGCTGCCCACGGTGACGGAGCTAGCGGCGCGGCTGCACGGCGCGACACACTTCTCCGTGCTCGATGCCAATTCGGGGTTTTGGAATATACAGCTGGACGAAGAGAGCGCCGATTTGTGCACCTTCGCCACACCTTTCGGTCGCTACCAGTTTCTTCGCTTACCGTTCGGTATCAACTGCGCTTCCGAAGTCTTCCACGCAAAAATGCGACAACTGCTGGAAGACCTGGACGGGACGGACAGCTTTATAGATGATATTATAGTATGGGGACGAACGAAACGGGAGCACGATTCGAGGTTGAAGGCCTTACTAGATCGGGCGAAAGAAATCAACATAAAATTTAACAAAGAAAAATGCAAATTAGGTGTACAGGAGGTGGTTTATTTAGGACACGTTTTTGACAAAAAAGGAATGAGGCCAGATAGTAATAAAATTAAAGCGATCACTATGATGCCCGAACCGAGTGATAGGAAAAGTCTAGAACGTTTTTTGGGTGCAGTCAACTATCTATCGAAGTTCATTCCTAATTATTCCGAGCACGCGCTTCCACTGACACATCTCTTGAGGAAAGAGAACGGTTGGCGGTGGGAGCAGAGTGAGCGAGCGGCTTTTGAGAAGCTTAAGAAGTGTGTGTGCAGCGCGCCCGTGCTCGCGCTGTACGACGTGGCGCGGCCCGTGCTGCTGTCGGTGGACGCGTCGCGCGACGCGCTGGGCGCCGTGCTGATGCAGGACGGCCGCGTCGTAGAGTACGCCTCGCGCACCCCACACCTGACACCATGTAGTGATTATAAATGAAACGTCCACGAGTGCAAGACAACAACTGAATTTATTTCCATAAATCCTACCTACACCACATGATATTCATGTACCCACAACAGACCGAGTACCTTAAACGTCGATATTCGACGAAGAACCAAAGTCAAAGACGTCGGTAAGCTAAGCGGATCACAAAGTTGATGTAGAGAAGGGCAGGACACTTGGCTAGACGGGAAGGCGGCCGGTGAACCAAGCCAGTATCAGAGTGGTGGTCGAGAGAGGGACGGAGGTAAGGAGGCCTATGGGGAGCCATATTGGGAGTAAACAAGTGTTTTAATAAAAGCCTAAATTTGTAAGTACGCATAAGTTATAGCCTGAAGAATCCCACTGCAGGGCAAAAGCCTCCTCTCCCGAAAAACCTAGCTTTGATTAGCGAAAAATTTCACTGCTTTTATGAATTTCAGTGATCAAAAACAACGTGGCTAATGCGTGGACATCATTGTATTAATAAAACTCTGTGTTTGATTAGATGATTAGATATTGTAGGTATTGTTTATATTTTTATCAAAGAGGTTATGTAATGGCGTTGAGTCTGCAGGCATGTGCTCCTACCTGCACCGCGCGCTGGTGCCGGCGCGGCTGTATGCGTGAGGATTAACGCCACATCTCAACTTGTAAATAAAAGATTAACAATCTCGTATCAGTCATGTGACTGCGTCGCTTTGTTTGTCCTGTTTACGCGAATGAGACTCTCCATTGTACGTGATTGTACTAACCGTACAATTACATTAAAAATTAAAGCGTTCACTCATATTTAAGTAGGTAAGTTTACGAGCAGTACGTGCTGTGATGATATATATATATACGTTCGTTCAGTAGGTACCATCTAGGCTACACGTGACTGCAGTGTGAGCAGTCGCTTGGGACATGGCGCGTTGGTGCCGGTGCCGGTGGTGCCGACCAGGGCTGCAATCGCGGTCAATATTTGATGATTGAACCATGACTGGACTACGTACGAACCATAACTTTTGACACATTTGGTATTGAGCTAATCGCGGTACTACTCTTGACAGCCGTTAGATCCGTTTTGACAGATCGCTCAGACGTTAAAGGCAATTCAGCACAGTTGAATCGTAATTGGATTACAATGTGATTAGAACTGAAATAGGATAAGAATAAAACTTCGATATTTTAAATTAGCGCAACCGGTCTCCAGTCCTTCTTACAATAGACGACATTGTCTATAGTCTCGACCCACCATCGTTCACGATCTAGTTGCATGTGCGTTGATATACAGGGTGTAACAAAACACCCTAGTAGTACTTAAGGGGGTGCTTCAGACCATCAAACTGAACAACTTTCACTATGGAGTCTACGGAGCTACATTCGAAATTGCGAAAAAAAAACATCGTGTCGGTACTGCAGTTTAGAAATAGAAATAGAAATGTTCTTGTATAGTCTTGAATATGTAAAATTAATCTCACTAATATCAAAGTATATACAGAGTGGAATTGATATCATTAACATCCTTTTAAACTAAGAGTCGAGCAAAAACATTTGAGTCGAGTAGGCATTGCAGTTTAGTAAAGAACAGCAGATTTTTATTTTGCTCCGTTCGGTTCGAATTCGACCCTTTATATAGGGGTCCTTCTTAATATGCTGGCACTTTTTTAAGGGGATGATCAGAACAAACTGAAAAACTTTCTCTATGGCACCAACATCAAAATCGCGAAAAAGAATCTGCTCTTCCATACAAAATTGCAATCCTACTCGAGGCAAATGTATAGGACAGCAGATTTTTTTTTTCCTGAATTCGATATTGGTCCCATAGAGAAAGTTTTTCAGTTTGATGGTCTGATTATCCCCTTAAAAAAGGTTCAGCATATTAAGAAGGACCCTGTATACTTTGATATTAGTGAGATTAATTTCACATCGTCTTGAGTAGTCATTTCATCCTAAAACATAGGCTAAAAGTGAACCTCTTGCCTACAACGTGAATGGCAGATACGGACGTGAGTTTATTAAGGTAAACATAATTTGCACAGATTACCTATACTATCTTTATGTAACAAACGACATAGAGATTATGTCGTTAGCTAGTATACAGGGTCCTTCTTATTATACTGACACTTTTTTAAGGGGATGATCAGACTGTCAAACTGAACAACTTTCTCTATGGGAACAACATCAAAATCGCGAAAAAAAATCTGCTGTTCCGCTATTTTAATTTATTCAAAGGCTGTCCCATACAAAACTGCAAACCTACTCAAGCCAAATGTATAGGACAGTTTTTTTTCGCGATTTCGATGTTGGTGCCACAGAGAAGGTTGTTCAGTTTGACGGTCTGATCATCCCCTTAAAAAAGTGTCAGCATATTCAGAAGACCCTGTATACGCATTATAATTGTCGCTTCTACAGTATAAAACAAAAGGGGTCAACTTTCTTAGGTTGGTGTGCGTGAGGCGTCATATAAATTATTTCTGTGTGCGTGCATAGCGATAGGGTTTAGAGGCCAGTGCTGGCTGCAATTTTTTTTGACGCGTTCCTAGCTTCGACTGTATATCTTGACATATAGAGCTAGACGCGGCGCCGGCGCACGCTCTCGCTCGTTATCTCGTGCGATTGACATTGACATTTGCGAAACTACGTCCACGTGGGTATAATAGTGAGATAGATACTCTACGGCGCGCGCTGTTGTTTACATTTCAACATATGAACAGCTACAGAACGTACAATGTTAGGTTCCTCTTCTGTTTTTGTGCTTTTGCGGTAGGGTCTTCAACTCTGCCATAAATGGTCTCTGGAATTGGCTTTCTAATAGCCATGCTTTTTCTTATACTGTCTCCCGTTTGCAATGGAGGGAAGTCGGATATTTGTTTTTCTTACTCCTCCTATCTTCTTAGATTAAATTCATGGCGCGTTGTTCCAAGACAGATTAGAGTCATCCCCCGGGCTCACTGTACTTCATTGTCCAGTGTTGTGAATGGTCGTCCCTGTTGATCTTGGTTTAAAGGAGTTACAGCGGTGGGAATGTGTGGTCGTCCCATGCCCGTTTATTTAGCTACATAACGTTCGTTGCTTTTAATTTCTGTGATCAAAAATACTATAGGTACACAATTTTAAATATATTTGTATTAATAAAATACGGTGTTTGATTAGATATTGTATTGTTTATATTATTTTAAAGAGGTTATGTAATGGCGTAGGTTCTCTACTCCTATACTATAGTAGTTAGTAAAACTGCACCGCACCGGTGCGGCTGTATGCGTGAGGATTAACGCCACATCTCAACTTGTAAATAAAAGATTAACAATCTCGTATCAGTCATGTGATGTGTCGCTTTGTTTGTCCTGTTTACGCGAATGAGACTCGTAATGTCAAAGAAAATTTACTACGCGAAAAGAAGTGACACTCATAGTACTGTAGCCCGAGGACTATTTACCTAATAACCAAAAAGGTTACCAATTGCGGTTTTGAAATTTTTATAAGGCTTATGAAACGAACAACACAAAGATTATGCCGATAGCTAGTACATCGTGCCCTTAGACACAGAGGTAAAGGTATATAAACTGTAATTTTTGCCAAAATGAGTTATTAACACCACCGTACTTAGAACGACCTCCTATACAGGGTCCTTATTATTATGCTGACATTTTTTAAAGGGATGTACAGACCATCAAACTGAACAACTTTCTCTATGGGACATACATCGAAATCGCGAAAAAAAATCAGCTATGAGCTGAACAGCAATTTTTTTTCGCTATTTCGTTTATGGTACCATAGAGAAAGATTTTCAGTTTGACTGTCTTCTTAAATAGTGTCAGCATATAAAGAAGGACCCTATATATTTCTATCATACGTTCTAAAATAGGTACGATGGTGGAAAAGCTTGGACGAATTAACCACTGAAAAAGTCACTAAGTAACTCGCTCGAGTCTTATGTCCATCCAATAATAACTATAACCCATCCACTAACGGCACGTTAGTAACTTTCGTTAAAATAAAAATTATCATTAAGTGCAATTAGTGATTTTTTTCACAGAAATGAGGACCAGCTAGTTAGTTATATTGAAAAATCACGTTAGGCGAACCAGGCTTAACTAAAAGCAGGAAAGCTTCAATATTTAAATTCAACGTGACAAATGTCACTAACTACAACTTCAAACCTCAATATCCCAAACCTATGTTTTGTCAGTTAGCGACTTTTCCCTCTAAGGGGACGATACACGCATTATCTTGCCCATTTCCCATTATTTGGGATCGGCGCAATATGTCCTCCTCTTCCATTCATCTCTCTCAACCGTAGTCATCGTTTCAGCACTCACTCCTTTCTTACACATATCATCCTTCACACAATCAATCCATCTGTTCTTATCCATCTGTTCTTCCATCTGTGCCTTCCTCTCCTACCGCAGCATCCACATTAATACTTAACACTCGTCTAGTAACATGACACTCGTTTCCCCGCATCACGTGCCCATACCACGATAATCTATTACGTATATACGCATTATATACGTCAGTAAATGATTTGCCGGCTGTCTTCCAAACCCGTCGGAGCAGCGAGCGATATGTTCGGAGCTAGACGCGGCGCCGGCGCACGCGCTTGCTCCTTATCTCGTGTTGTTGACATTGACATTTGCGAAACTACGTCCACGTGGATATTATAGTGAGATACTCATACTACTCGTTTACATTTCAACTTATAAACAGTAAAAGAACGTTCGTTGCGCGTGCGTGGTCGCAGCGTATCGCAGAACGCACCACGCACGTGCCACTGCGTCCGACGATATGATCTGTGTGATCCATTCCATTTAACTTGTATGTACTACTTACTAAAATAACACTGCATGTCACAACGAACGCTGTCTCAAAGTGGCGATATCACATCACTTGGTAGGTACTGAATCAATAAACTATATATTAGTTCAATGGATGCTACATACAGGTATGACAGGCTGTCCTCTGTAAGCACTAAGCAGCGCCTGCGATTGCTGCTGGTGGACGGGATTTGACTGGACAGCTTCGAAATACCATTACGCACCGCACTCCAACAAGCGCAGTTTACCCTTTCACGTAATATAAGTGGATTGAGGGAAACAGCGCAGTAAGTTGGTAATATATTTAGAGCCTGTTTCACCACTTTTGGATAAGATATATTATGATGAAGAATATGCCAAATGACCTATCGGATAAGCTAACAAGAACTTATTCGGAAGTGGTGAAACGTTTGTGCATTGCGGAAGTGTAGTGTGAACTTGTACGAAGCCACAGAATAGGCGATAGTACCTATTTAGTTCTACATACAGAACGAACACTCCCCCCCCCTCCCCCCCCTTTGACTTCAGATACCCCACCTCACCTCACATTTTCTGGGAAAACTTGAGGGGAGCCTAGCAATATATCCACAGCATAGAGTACAGACTAACAATGAGCAATAAAGAACCGCTTTTGCAGGTAATAAAGTGCATGCATTTCATTTGCAATGGTAAGCGATTGCTGTTGCCTACTCGTATGAATACGCGTTTACTAAGTACATTTGCGACAAATGTTCGTAAACGTGACCCCGTCACGTCACGACACTACACGGCGCACGGCCATCAGGACCCCGGGGCCGGGGCCGGGGCCGGGGGCCGGGGGCCGGGGCGGGCTGGGGTCACGTGACTCGACACAAATTACGGACGCTGCGGGAGGTTTCCAATTCTCGTCTATTGAAAACAATTTGTTCGCACTGAAACTATTACTGAAGCGGTCGTTATTGCTTTCTTTATACTGGGTCCTTCATAAGCTGACGGTTTTTAAGGGCATGATCAGACCATCAAACTGAACAACATTCCTTAAAGGACCAACATCTAAATCTCGGGAAAAAATCTGCGGTCCAATACATATTCAGATTCAAGAGAGCCAAAGATTCGAAAAGTCGAGTAAGATTGCAGTTTTGTATGGAACTGCAGATTTTTTTCTCGATTTCGACGTACATCATTTCGACCCCATACAGAAAGTGGTTCAGTTTGATGGTCTGATCATCCTCTTAAAAAACCGTTAGCATATACCGTTATAAGGACCATATACACGGTGTAAACAAACACCCTAGTAATATATAAAGTGGTGGCCTTATACCATCTTTTAATATGGAGACAAGGTCGAAAAAAAAATGCTGTACATAAATTTTAGTCAAGTAAGCTCGGCAGTTTTGTATCAGACAGCAGATTTCTTTTACGCGATTTCGAATGTGACTCCATAATAGTGAATGTTGTTCAGTTTGATGGTCATAAGTTTAAAGGGGTGGTTTAGAATCTAAATCCACCTTTTTTAGAATTTTTGTCTGTCTGTTTGTTTGTGTGAGCATCACGCGAAAACTACTGAACCGATTTTACTGGTATATAATTTGTGCGGACGAAGTCGCGGGTTAACTCTAGTTTTCAATAATACTGAATGCTGAATAGACGGTACCTAGGATTTTATACAGGGTCCAACTTAATATGCTGACACTTTTTCAAGGGGATGATCAGACCATCAAACTGAACAACTTTCATTATTGGACCATCATCGAAATCGCGAAAAAAAAATCTGCTGTCCCATACAATTGGCTAAAGTAGGTTTGCAGTTTTATATGGATCAGTTGTTTTTTTTCCCTTAATTTCGATGTTGGTCCCACAGAGAAAGTTGTTCGGTTTGAGGGTCTGATCATCCCTTTAAAAAAGTGTCAGCATATTAAAAAGGACCTTGTATAATCATTTAGCAAAAATATTAACGGTTACGTAGTTATTCTGCGCTGCTGAGAGTAAATACGATGATGAATAATATTTACCGATCTTTATCTTATCTTATGATTGTAGTTTGTTTAGCTTTTCACGGTTTTTAACAACACAATATTAATAAATTACTATATAATTCATTATGAGTCAACCACATCGCATGGCGCGGCACCAGGCCACCGACCGATCCCGCTAAATTAAAACATCGAAGTTCAATACATATTCAACTTCAATTGTAATTTTTTTTTTTAATAATATTGTAATCCAATCAACTGTAATACCCCGTTTTACACGACCCCGTATAACGCGCCCGTAAGCCGTATACACGTATAATCTAAACTATTATAAACTGAAATAGAAGTGTGTCTGTAGGTACATTAAAGATATTTGCAAGAAAAAGATTACAATATGGTTTTTAGGTATCCCTGACTCCAAATCAACCTTTTTTAGAATTTTTGTTTGTCTGTTTGTTTGTTTGTATGTTAGTAACAGAATCACGCAAAAACTACTGAATTTTTTTTGTTAGTTAGCTTATGATCGGACTTAAAATCTGGAATATAAACGCTCGTATATAGGGTCCTTCTTAATATGCTGTCACTTTTTTAAGTGAACATCCTCGTAAAAAACTGTCAGCATATTAAGTTGGACCCTGTATAATATAAATTTACTTATAAGCGGCAAAACGCTCCACTTATTATTTATTTACCTTTTTAGCTTTAAGGGGATATAATTCAGTGCGCGCTCCATACAAACGTACTATGGTGATATTTTCAATACTAACCAATTAAAGTCAATGAAATTTTGCTGAAACAGTCTTGAAACAAATATCTATGCTTGTATGGAGTCAGATTTTCGTTAAAATATACAGTTTCAATGCTAGGATTAATTTAAGATTTGTATGGAAATCTTTGAGGCACTGTAACTTTAAAACTATACATTTTAACGAAAATCTGACTCTATAGAAGCATAGAAATTTGTTTTTAATTTGATTTTGAAAAATTTCATTGAGTTTAATTGGTTAGTATTGAAACTATCACCATAGTACGTTTGTATGGAGCGCGCTCAGAATTATATCCTCTTAATAAATAAGATTTCTCCTGGAACGCATCTCGCGTAAAGCGGGGTAATACCGTACCGACTTCCGTATCGCTCTAAACTTGACTTATTTACTATGCCAGCCTGAAACGTCTGAGCGATCTGTCAAAAGAGTAGCGCGATACTGAATGTGTAAAAGGTTGTGATTCTCATGCGGTCCAATAACGTTTCAGTGGAGATTTATTTAGCGCGATCGGTTCCCAGAGCTTCTGTGTACTTTACACTGATCTTTATTCTTTACACTTTGACTACTGAACATTGATATCTTATACAACGTGTTAATGAATTACATCAAAACTAGAAAATAGTTTGTTTAGAATCGAGAGCAGAAGCAAATTATCACGTTTTCAACATAGGTTATTTTTTTCAAAATATTTAATAATTTGGTTGTATGGTTTAAAATTTACTGAATTTGATGTCAACCAACCGCACGGGCACAGGGGAGGGGTAGTAGGGTGAGCGCACCCTACTTACTACCAAACTACTTACTTTGATTTATTGCTGAAATAATAACAAATCATTTTAGGATGAAAACTTAAAATGTGAATAACTTTAAAAATTAATAAAAGAGTTATATTATTATAAGACTATATTCCCCGAGGAGGTAGTCAGAGATGTTCTGTAACCTCAGAATATCATACGTTTCACTAGTAGTACTGAAACTCTGTCCAGTATGACGGGGAGTGAGCCACAGAACATTATAGCGAGCCGTCGCCACTTTGTAATAGACAGTGGGTACAATACATGCCTCGAAATTGAAGCATGCAGGTTTCCTCACGATGTTTTCCTTCACCGAAAAGCCAGAGGTGTTACAAATCGTACATAAGTTCCGATAAACTCATTGGTACGAGTCGGCCTGGACGGGGATCAAACCATCGCCTCCTGTACGGCAGATAAGGTTACTCGCCACTGGACCATCACTGCTATAGTCTTATTAAATAAACAATCTAGAACTCTACTTCAGCTAACATTTATTGTTTCAGTCAAGGTTTTCCTTGGTCTTACTATAGAATAACTATACAGTTTAAAAATTATCTTTATGGTCATACTTAATTACTATCTTGCGTAAGTTGAGCGCAGTACTGCACTTAATATAGTTGACGAGGGTAGGTAAGTGCATGTGCGTGCTGTGTCGGTGCGGTGTCGCCTGTCGTTAGGTAACGATGATGATGTAGATCACTATCTGTCACCGGGGTTGCCAGATGTGGTTTTGAAAATAATATCAGATTGATCATTTTTTTGCATGCTTCAATTTCGAGGCATGCATTGTACCCACTGTCCATTACAAGTGGCGAGGGGCTCACTCCCTATCACACTGGACAGAGTTTCGGTACTAGTGAAACATGGATGTTCTGAGGTTTCAGAATGTCTCTGACTACCCCCTCGGGGAATATAGTCGTGAGTATATGCTTATGCGGCTGATATTTCTTTCCCTAAATGCCCCATAATGATACGATTTGAAGTAAAATCTCCCAAAGACTTTTAGTAGAAATATAAAAAAATATACTGAAAACAAACGGTGGATCTTCATACCTCAAAATGAAGACTCATGAAGTGATGAATGAAACTTTTTTAACATAAAACACAAAAATTCCTCACTTTGATAATTTTTTCCCCGTCAATTTCCCCAAAGACCAAATTTTTCCCCAAAATAAAAAAAAAACCCCAATCTGGCCACCCTGTATGTCACCTGCCGACGCAACGCAACGCCCCACCTTCCCCCTCCCCGTGGGTCATCCTTGCCTCACCGAGTGTTTGTTGACCATTGCATTGTTCCGATGACTGCTATCATTATAATTATGATCGAGGATCGAGTCGATAGGCGCTGCGTGTTTATATTACTTCCTGAGTATTATTATTGTTAAGAGCGGCGCATGGACAAATATCTAGGATAGAGCACGCGACATCGTTTGTCGACGGTACGGGAGTACCCAGCCCAGGCACCATCACCATCCCCCTATGTCATACGGAGAC
Organism: Agonopterix alstromeriana; assembly: GCA_963924505.1. Lineage (NCBI taxonomy): Eukaryota > Metazoa > Arthropoda > Insecta > Lepidoptera > Depressariidae > Agonopterix > Agonopterix alstromeriana. The sequence continues at coordinate 20,800,355 of OZ004662.1, forward strand.
GGAGGAGCCGCGTTAGTGTATCTACATAGGCGTAGGTAACCACAATCACAAACGAGACGATTTGAGTATTGTTAGGTTGCTTTGGGATAACTTTGTTTAAGTTGCCTATAAGTACATACATGTGACATATCTCGTATATCTACTTTATATCGATTAATTATTATTATTCGAATAATAATCGATTAATGAGGGATTTTCTGAAAGCCATTGAAAAGAAAAAGTAGTTCCAAATGTCTCGATAGATGGCGTGGACTACATGGATCGATCGGAGATGGACGAGCGACCTCGCAGATAATAAAATACAAATAAAAAATAGTAATTTGTGTTTTTATAGTTGAAGAAAAATGTGTACATTACATTCTTCGTAAACGGATGCGTCTGACTTAGTAACATGCATTTTTTGCTTAATTTTTAGCCTAAGTTTCCGTGTTCGTCTCCATCTCGTGTCAACGCTATCTATCGCAGTATGTTCGAACTACGTTTTACTATCTGCCAGAAAACTCCTCATTGAGATCATTTGAGACGTTCGAGGACACAACCAGCTACAACAGCGTGCGCGTGCGACGCGTTACCACAGGCATTACGAAGCGAACATAATTATATCTATTTATAGTAAATCTAGACTTTCACGATCTTAAACATCTCCAAGAAAGGAGGTACCTATGTTGTTGGATAGAATATAATCGCACACTTGCCATTAAACAATATTAAACCCATGTATGCCAATTGGGTCGAAAACGACCCAATACAACCTATGGTTTTATAAGGTCATTTTCGACCTAACGACCCGCATACAACCTTAGGTTATATTGGATCGTTTTCGACCTAGTGGACATATATGGGTTAAATAGGGTACACAGTTGTATTACTTTATGGGATGATTGTACCCATGATACTGAACAACTGTTCCTAAGAAACCTATAGAACAAAATTTGGACTTCCCATACTAAATGCAATCAGCTGATCGAAAGTTTGTATGAAAAGTCGAAAAAAGAAATTGCCAATTTCTTATAGGTTTCTTAAGGAAAGTGGTTCAGTATCCTTAAAGTAATGCAACTGGTTTACCTTTACACCGTATCACCCTGTACGAGTATGCACTCGTATATCAAATATAATCTATTTATTACCAACACACACATTCGATAAACGATATTATTTTAATATTAATTTATGTTTTAGCATAGCATAGCTATATTTTTACTATTCTATATTATCATTACTCATTCATCTTTCATCATTTTCTTTATTATTATTTATTATTTCGTTTTCGTTGTTTTCGCAAATGAGTGTTATTATATTTAATGTTAGCGAAAGTTATTAAGAAGTACATACAAGAAGAAATTATTTAGACATGCTAATTAAACTAAAGTACCTATCACTATAGATAACCTACAGTACCTATCTTCGTCTCACTGAAAAAAATTCGAACGAAAACATTAAAAAGACATCGACGAAATATAAAAATTGTAGGTCTCGTTGATGTCTTTTGTATGACGGTATCAACAAGATCGAGAATGTAAGACAAGCGGAGTATTCTAGGTAATATGGAAAGAAAAAAAAACATTGCTTTGAGTTAGTAAGCTTAGCGTACGCTCACGACCATGTTCCATGAAGGGGTCGTCAAAGATAGCTACGGCATGATTATTTTAAAAAGTAGGTAGGTACTTATTCTTCTTATCGTGTGGGCAGCAAGCCCTGGCGTTTTTCCAGACCGCCTTACGGCCTCTGACGTGGTTTTTTATGTAACGACTTCTTCCACCAGAGATATTAACCGGGACCAACGGCTTAACGTGCCATCCAATAAGCCAATAAGTTAAATGGAAAGAAGCTTTTACCATGTTTCTATTTATATTTATTATAACTGAGCTCTGTATCTAGTTAATGTACTGCTTATTGTTTACGTATTATAGAACCTGCAGAATTTTTTTATGTCACCTAAAAATCTCTCTTGGTTTATGTGATGTATTATTTAAGTCTTGTCAATTTATGTATCTAGTAAATAAATAAATACAATACAATCCGAAGCACGGAATCATCTTTCTCTTCAGACAATCAGGTGATTCAGCCTGCAATGTCCTAACCAACTGGGGAAAATCGCACAAAGTGACATATCACTAGGTGTCTCCCATTGGAATCGAACCCAAGACCTCCGTGTCGGGAGCTCAATGCTCTTAGTCATTAGACCACGGAGGTAGTTACTTTTAAGTAGGTACTTATAATTATATGTAGGTACTTTACTGAAACAGAGCCCAGACAGCATAAGCATAAGCACATGCTCACGACTATATTCCCCGAGGGGGTAGTCAGAGATATTCTGAAACCTCCGAATATCCACGTTTCACCAATAGTACCGAAACTTTGTCCAGTGTGACGGGGGGTGAGCCAGTCGCCACATAATGGACAGTGGGTACAATACATGCCTCGAAATTGAAGTATGCAGGTTTCCTCACGATGTTTTCCTTCACCGAAAAGCCAGTGGTGTTACAAATCGTACATAAATTCCGAAAAACTCATTGGTACGAGTCAGAGGATCGAAACATCGCTTCCTGCACGGCAGGCAAGGTTACTCGCCACTGGACCACCATGCCCAGACAGTTTATATACTTATCTTCATTTAGGTACCTATCTATCTGTCTAACTTACTAAAGAGTGAATAGGTACGTATTTAAGCCAAGGCCCGTTTCCTTCCAGATCTAACACAGAAATCGGGAAAAAGGTAGGCGACTCTTGAGGGAGGTTCCATCAAGAACCACGACCTTCGGTTTTTTAGCAGTAAGAAGTGCTAAAACATAAATGAATGTGTCAGATCGTGTGTGCTGCCAAAAAACGTATCACCGCGCCCGCGACTCTGCCGCTCTCGTATTGGCCTATCTACAGTGTGAAATTGATATCATTGGCATCCTATTAAATTAGGTGACTACGCATCAAACTGAACAAGTTTTACTATGGGAACAAACCGATCGTAGCAAAAAACATCAGATGTTCCATACTAAACTGCAATTTTAACTTGACTCAAATTGAATCAACTGTATGAGACAGCGTATTTTTATGGATGCGATCGGTTTGCTCCTATAGTAAAAGTTGTTCGGTTTCATAGGTAGACTCTTAGTTTAAAAGGATGCCACTGATATCAATTTCATCCAGTTGAGTAGGTTTATAAAATAAAAATAAATAAATAAATATCTTGGACATTGTCACACAAAATATCTAGTCACATTTAAAGTACCAGAATCTAGCATGGACTTTAATAGAAACGAGAATTATTCAGTACAGGTAGGTACCTACTCATTCTTTAATCTAAAATAGCTATTTATAGCTCAAAGCTCGCAGCGATCGATATAGGTATCTATTATGCACTCTGACATTGCAAAGGTCGCGTACATTCCAGCTCCCACCTACACGGAGAGACCTTACAAAGGTCGAATAAAAACTTGAAATATCCTTTAACGTAAATCAGTGAGGGCGGTCAGCCGTGAGCTCTCTCGCGACCCGTTATTTATTGCGCGGCGGACACTTCCGTTCTGACCTGACCGGCGCGGCGGCGGCGCCGCTCCTTGCCCTCCGAGCGTCGCCGTCGATGTCGCGCGCCTCACGGCTCGTGCCCCCACTCCGGTCGTCGCGCGTCGCCGTCGGTGCGATGCACGGGTGGCACCAGGCAGGTTTAGATGATGACAATTTCCCGACGCAAGCGCACGCAAGAATCAGCGCCAATTCATCGCGGCATGCCAGCGGCGCTTGCACCGAATAGAGCAGGCGTTTATTTTTTGGTGTTAGTGACTTCCATCCGCGTCTCTCTTATCCCCCGCGCCAATTTTTGGACTCGTGTAAACAAGTCGCGCCAATCGCTGGCACGGTTTTCACAAGCAAAACCTTACAAACACGCGAAAGACTGGCACCGAAAACTAGCACCGCATCGTGTAAAAAAACGACCGGGTTCCGTGCTTTTATTCTTGCGTTTTTTTCGGGTAATTGGCGATGCAACAGTTTCATCGTTTAAACCTGCCTTACCTAGTTACGTTCTTTCCGCGGCGTGACAAAAATATAAAAAGTAAAGTAAGAAAACGTTGCGGGAACTGGGAAGTACCGGCCGCGGTCGAGCCGAGCGCTCGCGTCATCATCGGGTGCACGGCACGGCGCGCTCGATATCGACACGCCGGCCGCCACCCGCGACCTTGATATTATTTGTGACGGCATGCGACAGTTTGTCAATCCGTACCGCCCCGGCGCGGCGGCCGTCTCATCGCATGTCGCGTCCAAGTCCAACTCAGATAGTACGATAATCATACTAGAGCTGCAGAAGGTAGGTAGAGGTAGCCGGCGCGGCGCCGGCGGGCGCTTCTCGTACTCATACATACATAAACTCACGACCGTAATCCCTTTCGGGGTGGACAGAAACATTGCTACAACTACCAAATATAAATGTAGCAATGCTCACATTTAGCAATTTAAGTTTCAGGATGGAATGACGTGTCAAGTGGTGAGAGGTGGCTAGCCTTTCGCCCACATTTAAACACTGCGTAAGAAATCGTCTCGTACGACACCCACGGGAAGAATTGGAGTGGTCCATTCTAAGCCGGAACCACATACAAACTTATTGTTTATATATTTGTTTACCTACGAGCTGTACTGAACTGACTGGTGTCGTCGGAGGGAAAATGATTGCCTACGGTTAAGGCTATGAACTGTCGCAATTTGGAGTTTCTCAACAATAGCATTGTGTTCTGTGTCGGTACCTTAGTAGATAGTAGGTATACTCGGCCGGCTGATGACTCAATACCTACTCAGTTACTACTTCTAATTAACCATTACCTACACGTTGGGTACAGGGGTGTACTTGACAGTCGTTATGTATTTCGTTGGAACTCGTGTTTCGATCTTTTTAATTCACACACTTTTATTCACAATTATCTGTTATGTTCGCTAGTTCTCTTGTTGTTTGTGTATGTTCCGACACTGAAGTTCAGGTTTTTTTCGTGTAGATATATGGTTTTTCTTTGACATCATTGTGTAAGTAATTCCTCAGATCTTCCTCGACAGCTCAATAGCTCAGTTGGTGTTGTACATGCCTGCTGATCCGAGGGACGCGGTTTCTAATCCCGTAAAGGGCAAACATACAATACAATACAATACTCTTTATAGAACAGACATCAACTAACAGAAACATATCTTCATAGAATAGAATAGAAAACATTCATTCTGCTATGATGCCGACTGTACCACATAAACTGTGATCATTGACTTGTGTTCAAACAATTTATGTAGTTAAATAATAAATAAGTACGGTTTAATTATAGAATAACTGCCAGTTGCACATACATTCATTAAACTTAATCTTCAATTAATTCTCTTGCTGTCACTTTTTGTCTTGTTGACGTAGTAAAAGCTAGTAAGAGAATTAATGGAGGATTAACTTGAATGAATGTACATGCAACTGACCGTAAGTGTACCAACTACTAAACAGGGTGTAAGTAACCGCCTAAAAAATACTGAAACGGTGAACTCAGACCATCAAACTGAACAACTTTCCCTATTAGTCGGGGAAATCTAAAGATTTTGTATGGAGTAGGTTGCATTAATTGCACTTTAGGCGATTCTTTTGGAATATTGTAGATACATACCTGAAAAACATAAATTTTCAATAATCCCCGATTTTTTATACTGTTTTATTGAATAATTAAGACATGTACAAAACATGAAATTTAGGTATGAACATAAAATGGACAACTGGTGATTTTTTACAGGATAGCTTCGTTTAATATGTTTTACTTATCACAATAATAATCCCCAGTTAATATCGCAAATTTAAGTAAATATTTAATATTTTGTAGTCTTCAAAAATTATAACCTCAAAACTAAATTATTTACCGTTTGTTTGTACACATTAAATTTGACTTGTGATAATTAACTGTCTCTTTTGCTTGTATGCTGCAAGAAATATCTTTAGAAATAAGCTCGCCCTTTGTACATTTATATCAATTTTAAGATATTTCTCAGGTTCCTGAGCCTGTATAACCACGAAATGTCGACAAAAGTGTAATAAACTAACAGTAATATTAGTTCAAACACAATTTACTAAAAAGTCTTTAATGCAATCTCAAACCTTATTTTTCCTAGACTATATAGAGCCTACCTCTGGAAATGTGAAAAAAAATCAGATGTCCCATACAAAACTGCTGTACCTACCCGACTCAAATGTATGGAAAAGTTGATTTTTTTTTCGCGTTTCCTGAGGTAGGCTCCATAGTGAAAATTGCTCACTTTGATAGTCTGAGTTCACCGTTTCAGTATTTGCTATGCTGTATCACTTACACCCTGTATAATATGTTTAGTACCTAAGGCGAGTGTGCAGCGTCAATATAAACATTGTAATGTTAAATGACACGAAGTAATATTGTTATTGTATTTTCCTTTATACGTTCTTTTAAAAAGAAAGTTAAAGATCACTATCTTTCTCTGCCATAAATTAGGATTATATATTTATTATACTTACGTATGTATCTATGTATTGGTATATTTGTAATATAATATTTATTTATTCACAGTTTATTTTCTTTTGTAGTTTAACAATTAATAAGTTTTTGTTCAGATTGTGTGTTTCAGTTTGTTTAAATCTTTGATTTGTGTACACCTAGCCTGCCTCACTTTTTAAACTTTCTCTTTATCATGGGTCTGCTGGAAGAAATCTCTTCAGAGATAAGCTCGCCCTTTGTACTTGTCTATTATGCTGTATTCATCTGTATTTCCGTGTGTACAATAAAGTGTTAAAATAAATAAATAAAATACGAAATAAAAAACAACAGTATAGTAGGTAACATATACCTACCTAAAACAGGTATTATATCTAATCTAATCTAAACTATGTATTATACAACTGTAACAGAAGTGTAGTGTGTCTGTACATTGAACATTTTTAAAAGAAAACGATTACGAAATGGTGTTTTGGTATCCCTAACTCCAAATTAGTCTAAGTCAACCTTTTTACAAATTTAGTCTGTCTGTTTGTTCGCAAAGACGACTGAACTGATTTTGATGAAACTTTTTTGTTTGATATGATAGCTTATGATTTGACTTAAAATCTGGAATAATTTGTGCCTACGAAGTCACTGGTAAACTGTAGTATATTATATAGAGGTAATCTAAAAAATAAATCTTTTTCATATATTTTAATGTATGTACTTACCCTTATTTGTTTTATGTCAATTAAATTTGTTTAAATGAAGCGGCAGTTAGTTTTACAACTTAAAATAGATACACGATTATTTTAATTTGATGCTTAATGACTTTAAATGATTTAATGTTTTCTTCTAAGTGTGATAGGTACTATAAAATAAATAATCTTTATCTCTAGTGGCAATAGTTGTGATCCTTGTTTGTGTTACCTACGAGGAAAACATGGGTCTATATTAAAATCCATAATGTTGAAATATATGTATAAAAAGTATAGCTTTAACATGAATAACGTTTAGAATATCGTTTAAAAACGAAAAATGAATACATATAATTTTATTGGAGGTATAGAGAGGGTCGAGGTAATCCCTCTTTCAAGGAAAGAACTTAATATTTTCGGGTCGACTACCTAAACAGTAGCGATTCGTTTCTGGCTGTGGCGCTTCGATCCTCGCTTTCCTAGCCGACTAAGTTATTTGACCTTGTTTTAAAATTTTACTATGCTCCTCTATTCGCTTCAACAGACAAGGTTTGCTGCTCAGGTTAGGTTTGCTCAGGTTAGGTTTGCTCAGGTTAGGTTTGCTCAGGTTAGGTTTGCTCAGGTTAGGTTTGCTCAGGTTAGGTTTGCTCAGGTTAGGTTTGCTCAGGTTAGGTTTGCTCAGGTTAGGTTTGCTCAGGTTAGGTTTGCTCAGGTTAGGTTTGCTCAGGTTAGGTTTGCTCAGGTTAGGTTTGCTCAGGTTAGGTTTGCTCAGGTTAGGTTTGCTCAGGTTAGGTTAGGTTAGGTTAGGTTCCCGTGGCAGGTGGGTCTGCTATCGGGCGCGTCCCCCGGGTGGTGGATAGGGGAATGCCCCCCAGATATGGGGGGTACCGGCTTGCCGGCGTGAACCAACCCAAGGTGGGGTGGTTGCATCACTGAGATGTGACCACCGGAGGGCGGCAGGTCAGCTTGACTTGACCGCGTAGTTCGTTTCTCCACGTGTCCCTCTGTTCATCAGAGGGCACAGTGGAGGGGCAAGGGCGGGCTCTGCGTGTACTCACCCTACCGTAGAGCAGGCCGGGAAGGAGTCCCTTCCCCGCCACCGCCGGACGACGTAGATCGTTATCGCCTGGGGTGTCGTTGATCATGTCTAGCGGCTCCAGGCGACCGATGGCCTTGCCTTCATTGGCCGGGCCGAGACAAGGAAAAGTCAATAAGACCCGACAGTAAAGTCGTTAAAACCGCTGGGGCACCTGGGCCAACCCCGGTGTGTCCGTAAGTCCTTCCCCCACTGGAATGGGCGTTACCCAGTGGGTGATGTGTAGATCGACCCATAATCGTGGGAATAAAATGGAGAAAAATGACAAAAATTCTTCTGCTTCGGCAGGTGCCAGGGGTGGCATTAAACTACCCATACCTTCTACTTCGGTGGATAGGCGTAGTACGGATAGGGTCGTAGCAGACCCTGAGAAGGCAGTGGATGCTGCTAATCGTAGGGACATGTCCCCAGTCTTCCCTGGTTCAGCGGGTGGATTCAGGGGCACCCAGGAGTGGGATTTTGAGATGGACTCGGATGACTCCTTAGATGTCGAGTCGTCGTCGTGTTCGGAGAGTACTCGGAAGCGGCAACTTGAGGAGGATCACGGGGAGTGCTCTTTGTCACAATCCAAGGCGAAGATCCCAACAGCCAGAAGGGGGAGAGGCCGATCTTCAACTGCTGGTCAGGCTACCTCGACAAATGCCCGGATGGCCAGACGCGAGGAGATACGCGTCCAGGCTGAGGCAGTAATAGCCGAAATGGAAGAGGAGGGATGGCGGAATCAAGAGGTGGCTTCCTGGCTCATCGACGACACATCTAGGTTGTTGGGAGCTGCCAGTTCACTAGATGAGGGAAATCTGCTGCAGAAAATCATGGCCAATGTGGCTGTTATTAAGCATGTCGCTGTAACGTCGGGCAACATTAAGGGCACGAATATTCGTTCCCTTAAGAACGCGGCGAACCAAATTATGCTGGCGGGGGAGCAGCTTCAGAAGCGCACCGCCACTGAGGAGACGACAAGACTGCAGGCGGACAATAACCGCCTGCAGGCCGAGGTGGCTAAGCTCCGTAAGGAGGTGCAGGAAATGCGCGCACAGTATAGGCAGCAGCCTCCAGTACCTGTAGCGGAGATAACGCAGTCCATCATGGTCCAAGTTGGGACCATGATGAATGCGAGACTGGATGCACTGGAGGGAAGGCTTCTCCCCAAGGAGAAACTCCGCCCTCCTTTGGCGCACGATGGGCCCCGTTCCGAGCCCCCGGTAATTCCGGGTCCTAAATCGGGTCCCAACCCCCCACCAGGGGCACGAGTAGGAAATAATAAGGGGAAAAAGAGGAAGGTGCAACCCAAGGGTGATCCACCACCCACTGTGCCACCCCAAGGAGGCGAAGAACAGAGACCACCGGAGTCGGTGCCCGCAGGTAGCGGCCTGCCGAAACGAGGTGGGAAAGATCAGGAGGAGACGGGCAGCAAAAGGGCCAAACCCTCTTTGCCGCCTCGCGCAGAACTGGAGACTCTGGAGCCACGTCAGTCCCAGACCTCTGGTGTTCCAGAGGCAGAATGGACTGACGTGGGGAAGAAGGGGAGGAAGCCGAAGGCGGGGACAAAGTCCCCTCCCGAGGCCCAAACCAAGAAGAGGGGGCCTAAGTTGCGCCTCCCACAGTCGTCGGCTGTAACTTTAACCTTACAGCCCGACGCTGAAAAGGGGGGCGTGACTTACGCCAATGTGTTGCGCGAGGCGACAAAGAGAATAAAGTTGGCTGACCTCGGCATACCTGCCGTACAGTTTAGGGTGGGTGTGTCGGGTCAGAGGATCCTAGAGCTGCCGGGAGCTGAGTCCGGCGTGAAGGCCGATGCCTTGGCGGAAAAGCTGAGAGAGGTGTTCGGAGAAGAAGTCATCCGGGTCGGCCGACCCACGAAGTGTGCAGAGATGCGCATTTCGGGGTTGGACGACTCGGTGACTTCCGAGGAGGTGGCCGCGGAGATCTCCCGGGTTGGTGGATGCCCAACGGCATCCATCAAGGCGGGAGATGTGCGCCGCGACGTACCGAACAGAGGCACGGCCTGGGTGCGTTGCCCGGTGGCAGCGGCCAAAAAGGCCTCGGAGGGGGGACGGCTGGCCGTCGGTTGGTCCTCGGCGCAGGTAAAAATCCTGTCGCCGAGGCCAATGAAGTGTTACCGGTGCCTCCTTCCGGGGCACGTTAGGGCGAGGTGCACGTCGGAGGTGGACCGCAGTGGTCTCTGTTACCGCTGCGGTCAGGCCGGCCATCTGGCCGGTCAATGCACTTTGCCGCCGCTTTGCGTCGTTTGCAAGGCGGCGGGGAAGCCCTCCGACCACTGCGGTGGGAGCGCTGCCTGCGTGGTGGCGCACCCAAAAAAGAAGGAGGGGAAGCCTGCGACTGCGGCAAAGCCGCAGACGCAGGCTCCCCCTTAGAGCCATGGGCGTCGGACTTGGGGAAGTCCGGCGTCCAGTTCTCAGGGCTCGAGTTGGCGTCGCGCGTGTTCCCGCGCGCCACTCACTTGTAGTTTAGGGGAGGAATCGCTCCAGTCCTCCCCTCCCAAGAGGCTTGGCCTTGTGCCATCGCTGCCGGGGAGCGGCCGAATACTTAACGTGGTCCCGCTACCCCGGCACTCAGGCGATGAGGTGGAACACGGTGGGGTTTTAGCCGGTAGGAGTCCGGCATAACCCGTCGTCGTCCCCAAGGCGACGGGTATCCATGAGGATTTCCCCACCTAAAAAAAAAAAAAAAAAAAAGGTTAGGTTAGGTTAGGTTAGGTTAGGTTAGGTTAGGTTAGGTTAGGTTTTTTTTTTTTTTTTTGAAATAAAACGAGTTGAAAGAGATGAAAGCTTGCTAACGGTATACAAGCTTCCATCCCTATTGATTTATACTAAATGTTTTCAAAAGCACAAATTATATAGTTTATTTTGATCGTAGTTTTATTGTTATATGTCGATATATAGTATATATATAAATGAATAAATATATATAGGGTCCCTCTCAACACGCCGACACCCCCCTAAGGAGACGATCAGACTACCCAATCAAACAACCTTCTCCATGGGACAGACACCGAAAAACGCAGCAGACTCCCTCCCCGCGACCCCGACGCCGGTCCCCTAGAGAAAGCTGGCCAGCCTGACGGTCCGACCATCCCCCCAAAAAAGCGTCAGCATATTAAGAAGGACCCTGTATTATGAAAAAATAAATAAGAGTAGTTGCAGAATTATGCAACGCATTTATACATACTACATCAATTTTAGCACAATTAGTAATTAACGTAGACATTGACATTTGTATATTGACTAATTAGTATATTGTATAACTGTAAAGTTAGTATAATCAGAAATTGTTATAGCACCTATTTTAGCATGTATAACATATTATAATCAATTTTAGAGCACAGGTGTTATTTTCGTAAGAATTTTTTTTTGTTTTTTGTTTTTTGTTATTATTATTATTATTTTTTTTTGTTTTTTTGTTTTTTTTTTTTTTGTTTTTTTTTGTTTTTTTTTATATTGACCTGTTTACAATATGCAAGAAAAAATTAAGTAGGAAAAAGTGCTAATCCGAATGGCTTACAAAATGATTCTACATACAGATTTTAATCTGTTCAGTTTACAGTTGGATTATTGAAATCCTTCAGACCCTCAACAACGGCGCGCACGTGTTGGACATAAGACAAAGTGCTTTCCTCTTTGGTGACGATGCTGGACACGGAATACGGATCAACTGAATTTGTTATGCAAATGTATTCATGCTGCTGTCTGGTGAGGCCAAACCGCGGGCAGTCAGCTATGAGATGTTTGAAGGATTGGACGGTGGAGCGGTCGCATGGGCACTTATCATCGCTGGTGATTTTAAATCTGTGTAGGTATTCCTTGTGATAACCGTGATTTGTGTACATTTGAGTGGTATAGAAATCAGGTTTGATCAAATTTAATGTGTTTTTTAGGGACTCAAAATTTGGACAGATAGTTTTGGTATAGGCACATTTGCCCTCCAGGTCATAAAACTCGCCCCTCGCTTTCTCGCTGCGGCTTTTGACTATGCGTCTGACATAACTGAGCGGGAAACTGGCAAAGTCAGGCGACCGGTGTGAGATAGCCGCGCTTTTGGCAGCAGCGTCGGCAAGCTCATTGCCAGGTATCCCAATGTGGGCTTTCACCCAGACCATCAATATGGAGAGTCCGAGCTGCTCGCACCTGTGGATCGATCTATGTATCTTGACGGCAAGTTGGTAATGGCTGCTAGAGTTGGCAAGCTCCTCGAGACCAGACCTGCTATCTGAGAGTATGTAGACGGGAGAAATACGATTTTGCTCAACCCACAGGCAAGCTTCGTGAATAGCAAAAAGTTCCGCCTGGTAAACCGAGCAGGATCTGTGAAGCTTGAACTTCCTAACAATCTTCCTGCCATCCGGTTTGCAGATGACCATGGCTGCACCAACAGACTCGTCATGCTTGCTGCCGTCGGTATAAATTTGGTGAAACTCTGGGTCCATAAGAACTTCCAGGTCCTCGGATGAGGAGGCAGCAGTGTGGGTGATTGGTTTGCGCAGCGCCGGATGTAGGAGTTCGGATGGATGTGCTGGGACATCAAGCTTGATGTCGTCAGGTAAAAACTCGGTGGTGCCGCAGAGCCGGGTTCGTTCAGTATCTGCCCACTCAAGCACTTTATCAGGTAATGGGGTCAGTTGCGCAAGAGAGATGGACGCATGTGTGCTAATGGTCCTGAAGCCGCGGATGATCTTGATTGCGAAGCCTCTCTGGAGTGAGAGGAGTTTGCTTCTAACACACTGGAATTTGATGGCCTCCGCCCAGATGCTGGGGGCATAGCAAATAATAGGAACGATCACGTGCTCATATATAATTTGGATGTTGGTAGAGTTGATGCCCCAAGTGGCTCGGACAAACTGAATGAGCTTGGTGTATATTTTGATTGCCTTGTTTGAGATGTATTCAGCATGGCGGATGAATTTCAATTTATTGTCGACGATAATTCCCAGTAACTTGATTTCTCTACTAAATTTTATTAAGTGTCCCTGGAGAAAGATGGAACTTTTGAGGGCCTTTCTGGTGAAAGCAATGGCCTGGGTCTTGGCAGGGCCGAATGTGAGCTTGACTGACTGTCCCCAATGATGAATAATGCGGAGTGCAGCTCCAGCGGCCGCTGACAGCTCGGAGACCGTTCCCGCCTCCACGATCAGGAGCACATCATCAGCGAATGCCTGTATGCTTCATCCCTTCGGGAGGTTGGTAGAGAGAAGCTCATCCATAATTAAATTCCAAAAGAACGGCCCGCAAACAGACCCCTGGATGCACCCTTTATTAATCTGTTTGGTCTGCGAGACGTCCGCGTAGACCATCTGCACCCTGCGCTCGCTAAGGTAGCTGACGATGAGCATATATAGGTTGCTCGGACAGTTGACCGCCTTTAGCCGGTGGAAGATAGCCGGCCACCAAGCATTGTCGAACGCAGCCTGTATGTCGAGGGAAATGGCGATGACTTGCTTGCCGGCAGCCTTAGCACGAGTGACAAGTCCAAAGGCATCACGCAAAGCATGGGTGGTGGAGGTTTGCGCACGGAAGCCATACTGGTTTTCAGAGAAGGTTCTGTCTGTGCTCATGAGGTGCGATAGCCTACCGATGATAAGTTTTTCCAGGAGCTTTCCCATGACGTTTATTAACCCGATTGGGCGGAACGCCGAGAGCTCTGAGTAGCTGTCCTTCCCTGGTTTGGGGATAATTTTTATGATTGCTTCTTTCCAATCGACGGGAAAGTAGCCAATCTCAAGGCAACGATTCATGATGCCGGTCACCAGATTTGGGAACGACTTGGTGAGCTCGAGGCAGATGTCTGCCGTCAGGTGGTCGGGGCCAGGGGCCTTTTTGTGGTTCATACTTCCTAGGCAGTCAAGGATCTCGACAGAGGTGAATGGAGGATCAGAAGTAGTTGCAGGCGGCTCAGAGGCAGCACGTCGGAGCTGCGATTGTACATCGTCATCGAATACGGGGTCGTCATCAGGGAAGAATTTATCAAGTAAAGCTTGTGCTGTTTCAGAGGTAGTAGAGGTGTAAGTACCATCAGAGCATCTAAGAGTAGCGGGTGGCTGGGCGGGTGGTGAAGTCTTGATAATTCTATTTGTAACGGACCAAACATCCTCTTTGCCCTGCTTGTTACAAAACTCCCTGAAGTGGGTGGTTGACGTGGAGTTAAAGAGTTTAGAGTACTCATCTTTTAGGCGTGTTTTCTCCCTCAGGGCCTCATCGAGGGGCATGCGTCGCCGCTTAAGTCGCTGGATGAGGTGGTGGTTACGAATTACTCGTTTCTTTGTCTGCTCAAGCTCATCGGTCCACCAAGGGCAACGACGGGCCCGACTGCGCGATCGTGGTAGAAGCTCATCGCATACTCCGGCAACAGCAGCCGCAATGGCTCCGATGTGCTCGTCGAGACCTTCGCGGTCAAGGTTACAAGGATCAGTCATGAGAGGGAGAGAGTCCGCGAGCCTGTTGGTGAAGTCATCTCTGATCCTACTCCACTTGACGCTGGTGGTATCGTATCTGAATGTGGACTGTTTCCTATTGCGGGTCAATGAGATCCGACCAGACAGCCCGACGTCAAATCTAACCGCGTGGTGGTCTGAGGACGGGCAAATACTGGTGTCGACTTGCCAGCCCAAAACGGCGCCAAGCGCACGCTCCGAAATAAGCGTAAGATCCACGATGGACTCACGCGCGACGCCATGAGTGACAGTCTCAAAAGTGGGCTGGGTGCCACGATTGCAGACAGCGAGGTCACAGGTAAGACAGAAGTCGGCCACCTCATTTCCCCTCCTGTTGGCTATGGGTGATCCCCACGACGGGTGCCACCCGTTGAAATCACCGCATACTAGATGATCTGCATGTGGTATGCTTCTAATGAAAGCCTCGATGCGGCTGAGGATGTGCTTAGCGGAACTGTCGGAGCCACTCTTGGGCCTAGGGGGAATGTAGACGCATGTTAAAAAGATCCGTCCGTGTGTGGTGTTAGCCTGTACGGCGCACACATTGGAAGAGGACCATTGGGTGACACCCAAAGTGCTCAACTTGTCAGGTTTGACAACGATGCAGGCCCTTACCGGCGAGTCAGTAGGATACTGATGCAGATGGAGACCGTAAGAGTTTTTCACTGACGCGTGTTTCCCCACATAGGGTTCGCAGATGAAAGCGACCTGAAGTCTGTCGTCAGCCAAAAATCTCTGAAAGAATTCATGCTGGGCCTTAAAGCAGTGATTTAAGTTGGCCTGAGCTATACCTATTACAGTGTTACGTTGGTCGGAGTGATTAGAATGATGGTGATGAGCGTTATTAAACATACTGCGTGCGTAGGACTATTTTATCTTTCATGGCCCTAATACGAGGGCATATGGTTGAGGTGGCTTTATGGTTGGTGTTTATATTTAACTTGAAACGCTGGCTGTGCATGGTACAGTTGTAACATTGAGTTGCGGATGCATCATTCTTGACCGGACATTGGTTGAGAACGTGGGTTACGCTTGAGCAGTGGGCACATGGGGTGATTTCCGCGCGGCAGCGGGACTGCGTGTGCCCAAACTGCAGGCACCTGTAACACTGACGGAACGGGGAAAATTCCTCAACGTGGACCCGTTCATGATCCACGTTGATCCGCTCCAGACGCATGGCACTTTGCCAGGCGGCGGGTGAAAGCGTAAACACTGCGTTGTATCTTTCAGGGTTTTTATTTGACTTAAGGAAGGCAAGCTTAATGTCGTCCACGCTATCGGCCGCCTCACGGATTGACTCGTTCTGGGCGAGAATGATGTCCGCAAGCTCGCCGGAGGGGATGACCTTAGAGACGCCCTTAAGTATAACCATAGGTCTGAAGGCGCGGGCTGCCTCAGCCTGGATGGTGGGGTCGGTGGAGACCTTCTCAAGAGTCTGGTCCCTTTGGCGGCTGTTGTGAAACTCCACGCGCAGCTTGTTGTCGCCAATCGATGCAATCCTGGATGGCGCAAAGTTCGTGGACCGAAATTGGGCGGATGTTCTAAATTTATGAAGGGTCTCCTCGTAATTTTCCGCAGCCGGAACCGAAACAATCATCGCTGGTTTGTGGGCGTTGGACCCGTCCGTACCTGTTCTAATTTTATTGGTCCTGAGGGCTTCGGCGTATGAGTGCCTGGGTGGAGGTGGGGGGGCGGGGGGCGGAGGCTCAAAAGATGTTGAGACTGTGTTGGTGTTGGGAGGGGGTGGAGAAGGCTGCTGCAGCGCGAATCTCCTAAATTCCTCTTTGATGGTCTCCTTTATGGCGAGGGTAGTGCGGTGGTCGATAAAAGCCACATTAATGTCGTCATCAGACTCCTGACTATCAAGAGTCTTTTCACGCACTTGGGAGGTGAGCCAGACGATGCCGTCAGCAAGCTCGCGTATCAAGTCTTTGCTACCTTTGGTGACGCTTCTCCCCTTGTTGATGGTCTCCTTCACCTGTAACGCCTTGGCAGCAATGTCAGCGAGAAGCGATCCCACAGAAGAGGGGGGCGTGGGTCCAATCCCTGAGAGAGGGGGGGACTCATAGACCAGTGGGGGGGTGACTTGGCCTGAAGCTGACCCAGTTTCGGGCCCTACAGTCAGACCAGACACTTCAACGTTAGAAGCGCGGTGCGAAGTGTCCCCTGTGAGGGGCGAGGGGGGGCGACCGCTCACACCGTCGACAGAACGGTCCAGAGAGGAGGACGCAGATCTGAACTCCGGGTCCGACGACATGGTAATGCGTAGAGCGCACAGTAGAGACCCTACTATCCCTTGTCCAGCTAGCACAATAGTAAAGTATATATGGCGATAACAGAATTACAATTTGAAACAAAGTAATAAGACACACACAAAACAAGAACGCAGCAAATCTGAATCGTAAAGAATGTGAGATATGCGGACTGTATACAAAATGACAATTAAAATTTAAAGTAGTAGAACAAAAAAGTGGAAAAAACTAAAATTTGAGATAAAAATATTTATTGCAACAAAAGTATAAGTGCTAGAAGAAAATTAAAAACGTTGAAATGCTACTGATGAAATCTAGAATTGAAAATGAAAAGAAAAAATTTGTAAATTTTTCCACCCTTTATAAGAGAACACGGTGTATAAATTTTTGCACTTTTTGCACAAAGTACCTCAAAACTGGCCAGAAGGGCTCTCTAAAAATAAAACATAAATAAAACTATTAGAAAATATTTTTGTGTAATTTTAGAAGCTTTAAACAGAAACTATAGAAAGAAAACAGAAAATGGCCTGTAAAAACTAAACTAAAAGAGTTAGAAACAAAATTCTTTCGCTAGACCTATTTTTATACACAAAACTATAGAATGAAATGGCTAAAAAAGTTTGAAAACCACAGATAAAAAAGTGAATTTTGTGAATATATTTACGTAAAAAATTGGGTCGTTTTGGATAAAAAAGTTAAAAGCGACGAAACTACTGGACCAAAAATTCTGAAATTTCTACAGGAGCAAGATGATGAAATTCTTTAGCGAAATTGAAGCAAAAACCTGGGTGTCAGCGATCTCCCGGACGAGCTGTGACGCAGCAAACCTTGGCGAGGGTTGTCTTCAACCGAAGAAAGTGGATTGCGGCTGAACCCGAAGTCCCAGGATGAAATTGAAAGTGCCTCCAGCCAGGGGACGTCACCACCGACCTGATGCCACCTTCCAAATCAACCGCAGGCCTCCGGATTCGGAGATGAGCCGCGGCTCGATTTACAGGTATTCCTTGATAACTCCTAAACCGTTGGCCGGAAAAATCCCAAACTTGGTGTGAAGCTGTATCACGTAACCCTCTTCAGTTGGAACACAAAAAATTTATATGTTCAGGCGACTGGGAGGGCGCCGCACGCACTTTTATGACTTTTTGGCCACAAAATATCACTCTTTTAGTTCTGGTACTTCAGCCACTGAACCGATCGAGAAGAAAGTTACACCACTAGAGAGAGCACGTGATTACGCAACTTTTGACACATACACTGTCAAAATCCGATAGATAGAAATGGAACTGAATGTATTTTAAAATGTTTTTGAGGTTAAATTTCACATTTTTAGTCACTGCACTTCGAAATGTTAACCGATCACTATGAAAATTGCACCATTTTATTGGGCTCGTCACGCCGCAACTTTTGATATATAACACGGGTAGATTAGAGCGAAAAAACCGTTTTTCTTGATTTTTCAAGCGCGGAGCGGCCGTTTTTTGCTGCGCTCGGGTCGGCGTTGAGCGCGTGACTGGTTAGGTTAGGTTAGGTTAGGTTAGGTTAGGTTAGGTTGGGGAACCCCCCACAGTGCTGGCTTCCTCGTAGCGTTCCCCGGGCAACGTCGCGCCTGACCACCGTAACGGAGTGGCAGGCCGACGGCAAACGAGCACTGTGACTTCGTAAATTTACTGCAGGTGTTTACGAATAGCGGATTGGTATGTCTAAACCATTGCGGGACGCCTCCGGGCGTTTTCTCCCAAAGGGCCCTTCTCAGGGCCAACCAAAAGGCCCTTCTCAGGGCCACCCCGATGTCGACGTTTCGGCGTCGGATGCCAGCCGCGCACCATCCGCGGCTAGCTTTTACAGCAGGGCAGACGACTCGTCCGACTCGGACGTGGAGTCCACTCTGGGCGTGCCGTCTTCTGGATCGAAGGCCCCAGAAGGCGACCTCCAAACGCGGAAGAGGGCCTACATGAGGCAAGAGTCCGAACGCTCTTCGGGCTCTGTCAAGGGTAAGCCCGAAAAGAAAAAGGGCAAGGCCAAAGGTAAGGGTAAGAGCAAGGTCTCACTCCCTGTCCCTGGTCCCATAGCCCACGACGTTGGTCTGGAGGATGCCCAACGCCAGCTTAACCTGGCGAGACGGGCGCAAGTCCAGCAAGACCTGGAGGAGGAGGTTGCTGCCAAGGAGCAGCGGGCGCGCTCCGCTAGGGCCAAGGCCGGCTATGGCACGTCCAGCGTCATTTACGCGGACCACTCCCTGGCTGAGCTAGAGCGAATGGCTCAGGAGGACCAGGAGGGGATAGCCGAGGTCGCCTCTAAGTCCTCCAATCTGAAGGGTACCTTCCAAAAGGCCCTGAAATGCCGGGCAGCGAGCATGCTCGGCGTCATCCGCGAGCTGGTGCAGCGAACTACCACGGATGAGACCCAGCAACTGCAGGCGAAGGTGGATCGCCTGCAGAAGGAGGTCAGCCGGCTGTATGGAAGGCTGGCTGAAAGGCTGGCTGAAGCCGCGGCCCGGCCTCAGGCTCCCGAAAGGCCGCTGTCAGAGGGCGTCACCTCCACTCAACTTGCGGAGATAATCCGCAAGGTAATTATGGAGGAGAGGGTCTTCACCCGAGCCTGCATCGCGGGCATCGAGGACCGGCTCTTGCCAGAGAGGCGTGTCCGACCCTCGCTAGCGGCGGACTCGAGGAAAACGGGGAAGACTCAACCGGACCCTACCGCGAACGCGGAAACGGAGGATGAGCCTGCCGCCACCCAGGCGGCGGAGCAGGACTTACTGGGAGAGGACGCCCTTCTGCCCGCCACCACCCCTTCCAAGCAGCCTTGGACGGAAGTGGTCGGAAGGAAGAAGGCAAAGTCCAAAAAGGCGACGCCGACCGCCGCCCCTGTCACCATCCCTCCCGGCCAGTCCAAAGCGACTGGCCAGGGAAAGGGGAAAGGAAAGGGGAAAAAGTCTGGCCCTAAGCCCGACACCGCTGCTGCTTCCGCAGCCAATAGGGCTCCCACCGGCGGGAGGAAGCTAGTTCCTCCCAAAACCGCAGCCGTCGTAGTGACGCTCACCCCAGAGGCTGCGGAGCGAGGTGAGACATACGAGTCCGTGCTGAAACGGGCTCGTACCAATGCCAATCCCGCCCAACTAGGGATTGGCGCTGTCACCTGCCGCCGGACGCAAACCGGCGCCCGGCTGTTCGAGTTCGCGGGAGCTAAAGGCAGCACGAACGCGGATCTCTTCGCAACAAAGTTGCGAGAGGTCATCGCAGATGCGGCCAAAGTCGTCAGGCCCGTCAAGACAGTGGCCCTAGAGGTGGCCGGCCTCGACGACACGGTCACCAAAGAGGAGGTGGTGGCGGCGGTCGCAGTGGCAGGAGGCTGTGACGTCGCAGCGGTGCAAGGCCGGGCCATCAGGCCCGGCCGCGGTGGCATGGGCACCATCCGTGTCGAGTGCCCAATTGCCGCAGCCAAGGCAGTCGTTTCAAAGAAACGGCTGCAAGTGGGGCTCAGCTCGTGTGTGGTCCGGGCGCTTGAAGATCAGCCTTTGCGCTGCTTCAAGTGCTTCGGGATCGGTCACACTCGGGCTCTCTGCCCGTCCGAGGTGGACAGGGCGGAGTGCTGTTACCGCTGCGGGAACAAGGAGCACAAGGCCGCCTCCTGTACGGCCGCCAAGCCGCACTGCGTGGTGTGCGCAGCCAGTGGTCGCCCAGCGGACCACATCATGAGTGGGAGGTCCTGCAAACCTCCCCCAAAGAAGGGCAAAGTGCAGGCGCCAACCCGGCCTGCCGCCACCGCCGCGCCTGAAGCTTCGGTAGCCGCTGACGAGAGGGGGGCGATGTCCGAATAATGCAGGTCGTACATCGCATCCTTCAGACGAACATCAACCACTGCATAAAGGCCCAGGACCTGCTAGTCCAGGTCATGGCCGAGTGGTTGGTGGACGTGGCGGTAGTCGCCGAACCGTACTCAGTCCCCGGCCGCTGGCTTAGGAGTGGGGACGGTTTGGTGGCAATAGTGGCGCGGTCTTCCACAGACTCCCCTTCCCTTTCGCTCTTAGAAAGGGGACCGGGATACGTGGCCGCCGCGTGGGGAGACATAGCCCTGGTAGGGGTTTATTTCTCCCCAAACATTAGGGAGCTCTCTAAATTCGAGGCTTTCCTCGAAGTCCTCACCGCCGTGGCCGGTAGGGCGGCGCCGCGCCAGGTGCTCATCTTGGGGGACCTGAATGCCAGGTCGACGGCTTGGGGCGACCACGAGACCGACGTCCGGGGACGCGAAGTCGCATCCTGGGCGGCGTCGTCCGGGCTGTCCCTCCTAAATAGAGGGACAGTTCAAACGTGTGTGCGGCGGAACGGGGGTTCAATAGTGGACCTCACTTTCGCCACCCCTGCGCTAGCCGCCCGCGTCGAGGGCTGGCGGGTAGAGCCGGTGGAGACTTTATCGGACCACCGATACGTGCGGTTCGATATCTCCATCCAAGGCCCCCGGGGGATGGCCCCATCGGGCCAATCCCCGTTCCCACGGTGGGCCCTCACCCGCCTAGACCGAGAGGCGGCCGCGGAGGCGGCGTTCATCCAGGATTGGCTCTCGCCTCCCTGCGATGGCCCGGACGTGGACGCCGCGGCGGCCCAACTGAGAGGGTCCCTGACCGAGGTGTGCAACTCCAGCATGCCTCGGTCTCGGCGTATGCCTCCCCGACGCGCCGTCTACTGGTGGTCGGAGGAGTTGGCGGAGCTCCGGGCCGCCTGTGTGGCGGCCAGGAGGGCCTTCACGAGGAGCCGGCGACGGCACCCACGAGACGAGGCCAACGAGGACCGCCTCTACGAATTATACGTAGAGGCAAAGAGGGTCCTCAAGTCGGCAATGGGCGCCGCCCAGGACTCGGCCAGAGCCGAGATGCTGGAGGGCCTCGACAAAGACCCGTATGGGAGACCATACAAGGGGGCACGCAACAAACTGCGCCCCTTTGGTCCTCCAGTAGCCGAGACCCTCGAGCCGACGTTGCTGGATGGGGTGATACGGTCCCTGTTTCCGTGCAGGGACAGTTTTGCCCCACCAGCGATGGACCCTCCGCAGGCGGCGGCCCCGCCGGAGGAGGGGGTCTCCGAGGTCACAAAGGAGGAGCTCGAGTCGGCGATCCGTCTTCTCCGCCCCAAAAAGACCGCTCCTGGCCCAGACGGAGTCCCCGCAAGGGTGGTGGCCATTGCCTCCGCCGAAATGGAGAAAAGGTTTCGGGACCTCTTCAGCGCATGCTTCGCGACCAAGAGGTTCCCGAAGCCTTGGAAGGAGGGGCAGTTATGCCTCCTTCGAAAGGAGGGGCGCCCGGTGGATTCCCCCTCGGCATACCGGCCCATCGTTCTGCTCGATGAGGTCGGTAAAATGTTCGAGGGGATCATCGCGGCCCGCCTGAAGGCTCACCTGCGGGGAGTTGGGCCGGACCTGTCAGACGCTCAGTTCGGTTTTCGAGCTGAGCGCTCGACAGTGGACGCCCTGGCCAGGCTCAAGGGCCAGGTAGAGGAGGCCGTGGAAATGGGGGATGGATTGTTGGCCGTGTCATTCGACATAGCCAACGCCTTCAACTCCGTCCCCCACCCCACCATCTTAGAGGCACTTCGGTTCCACGGAGTGCCTCAATACCTGCGGGGCCTCCTGGCCAGCTACTTGGAGGACCGAGCGGTGCTCCTCGTGGACAAGACTGGCTGCCTTCGGCGATACAGCGTCGGGGCCGGTGTTCCACAGGGGTCGGTTCTAGGACCACTCCTCTGGAACATCGGTTTCGATTGGCTCCTGCGGGGGACCCTTCTCCGTGGCACGAGCGTCATCTGCTATGCGGATGACACCCTCCTCACTGCCCGGGGGGGGACTTTCGGGGAGGCGGCCAGTCTGGCCTCGGCGGGTGGAGGCCTCGTCTCAGGGAGGATCCGCCGCCTAGGGTTGAGGGTGGCATTGCACAAGACCGAGGCCGTGTTCTTCCACGGACCCCGGCAACGTCCCAGGCCTGGCGCCCACATCTTAGTGGAGGGCGTCAGGATAGACGTAAAGGCCCAGATGAAATATTTGGGCCTTATACTGGACAGCAGGTGGCGCTTCGGCCCGCACTTCAGCGGGCTGTCAGCGCGCCTGCTGAAGGCCGCGGGCGCCCTATCGTGGCTCCTCCCAAACCTGGGGGGGCCCAGTGTGCGGTGCCGACGTCTGTACGCCGGCATACTGAGGAGCATGGCCCTTTACGGGGCCCCCATATGGGCGGACTCCCTCCACATGAGGCAGAACGCCGCCGCCATCCGTCGGCCCCAAAGGGCCATTGCACAGCGGGTGTCGAGGGCGTACCGGTCGACTAGTTTCTCGGCCGCGTGCGCTCTGGCTGGTACCCCGCCTTGGGAGCTCGAGGCGTGGGTGCTGGCCAAGGTGTACGAGTGGACGGCGGGTCGGAGAGCGCTCGGGGAGCGCCCGGCCCCCGAAGAGCGGGAGGCCGTTCGGAAGCAGGCGAGGACCGCAATCGTCCAACATTGGGCGGAGGACCTCGCCGCCGCAACCTTCGGCCGTCGGACGCTGGACGCGCTCGGGCCGGTCCTACAAGATTGGCTCGAGCGGTCGCATGGTTTCCTCTCCTTCCGTCTGGTTCAGGTATTGTCCGGGCACGGCTGCTTCGGATCGTACCTGCACCGGATCGGAAGGGAGGAGACCCCGTCGTGCCATGGCTGTGGCGCGGCGGAGGACACGGCGCAGCACACGCTCGAGGTGTGCCCGTCGTGGTCCGAGCCGCGCCTGGACTTGGTCGCGGCGGTTGGGCCGGACCTCTCGCTTCCCAGCGTGGTAAACGCCATGCTGGGAAGAGAGGAAGCATGGGCGGCAGTCGCCTCCTTCTGTGAACTCGTCATATCACAGAAGGAGAAGGCGGAGCGCGCGCGGGAGGACGACCCTCTCGCGGCACCACTCCGCCGACGGAGAAGGGGCAGGAGAAGGCGGTTGCATAACCGTCTTCAGCCTCCCGGTGGTGAGTAGCGGGCGACAGGTGCGGGGGCACCTCCGCCCGCATTGCACTACCCATCACACCCGCGGAAAGGAGAATGGCCGAGCACTCACGGTCATTCCCTGGCTCCTCCCTATGTGGAGGAGCGTGTGTGGACCCGCCGAACAGGTGGGCGATCGCCGGTGGGGAACTGGATGTAAAGGCTCTGCCGGTCTCCCAGTTCCCTGCCATCCGGGCGAAGCGGGAGTGCCGCTGGGTTATTTTAGTGGGTATACCGGTGACTCGCACCGGGGAGTCCCACATACCCCTCCCGTCCCCCAACGGGGGGGGATGCGTAATGCATTTTTTCCCAGCGTCAAAAAAAAAAAAAAAAAAAAAAAAAAAGGTTAGGTTAGGTTAGGTTCCCGTGGCAGGAGGGTCTGCTATCGGGCGCGTCCCCCGGGTGGTGGATAGGGGAATGCCCCCCAGAAATGGGGGGTACCGGCTTGCCGGCGTGAACCAACCCTAAGTGGGGTGGTCGCATCACTGAGATGTGACCACAGGAGGGCGGCGGGTCAGCTTGACTCGTCCGCGGTTCGTTTCTCCACATGTCCCTCTGTTTATCGGAGGGCACTGTGGAGGAGCAAGGGCGGGTTCTGTGTGTACTCACCCTACCACAGAGCAGGCCGGGAAGGAGTTCCTTCCCCGCCACCGCCAAGCGGTATATCGTTATCGTCTGGCCTGTTTCCAGGCGACCGAGGGCCTTGCCTTTATTGGCCGGGCCGAGACAAGGAAAAGTCAATAACACCCGACAGTGAAGTCGTTAAAACCGACGGTGGCGGTTGGCAGCTGCTTCACCGCAGCCGCCTTCAGCCTTCCAGTGGTGAGTAGCGGGCGATAGGTGCGGGGGCGCCTTCGCCTGCATTGCACTACTCACCACCCTTGCGGGAAGACATTCTCTGGTGGGCCGGCCGAAAGGCAGGCGATCGCCGGTGGGGGACTGGATGTAAAGGCTCTGCCGGTCTCCCAGTTCCCTGCCATCCGGGCGAAGCGGGAGTGCCGCTGGGTTATTTTAGTGGGTATACCGGTGACTCGCACCGGGGAGTCCCACATACCCCTCCCGTCCCCCAACGGGGGGGGATGCGTAATGCATTTTTTCCCAGCGTCAAAAAAAAAAAAAAAAAAAAAAAAGGTTAGGTTAGGTTCCCGTGGCAGGTGGGTCTGCTATCGGGCGCGTCCCCGGGTGGTGGATAGGGGAATGCCCCCCAGATATGGGGGGTACCGGCTTGCCGGCGCGAACCAACCCTAAGGTGGGGTGGTCACATCACGGAGATGTGACCACAGGAGGGCGGCGGGTCAGCTTGACCCGACCGCGTTGTTCGTTTCTCCACGTGTCCCTCTGATTCGCAGAGGGCATAGTGGAGGAGTATGGGCGGGCCCTGCGCGCACTCACCCTGCCGCAGAGCAGGCGAGTGGAGGACTTTCCTCTTCTTGCCACCGTCGCTGTCTCGTAACCCTAGCGTATACTGAGTGTCGTGGATATGTCTCGCGGCTCAGTGCTGGGACCGAGGGTCTTGCCTTAATCGGCCGGACCGCGAGGAGTAAACCTCTATAATAAATCCTCAACTCTCGGCGTTGCGGCACGTGGCGTCGGGATGCTCGCAAGAGCGGCTGGGGAGTTCATCAGTCACTAACGGCCAACCCTGGGATACCTCCTGATCTCCCAGTGGTATTAGGGTTACCCGGGTACAGGGGGCACTGCCCGGGTGGACATTTATTTCCCCCATACTCGTGGGATTCAAAATGGACACAAATAATAATAAGGATAAAGAAGTGGAAGCTGGTTTATTAACCGGCAGACCAGAGAAGGAAGAGATGAGAACGCGGCCCCGATCGGGACCGGTAAAACTCATTTTCGGGAGGAGTGGACAAGCCACCAGACCTCCCACCCCGATTCCGGACGTAAGCGTCAGTGGGGATGAGACTGACGGCTCTGCCATATCGCAGACGTCGCTCTCATCCCAGAGCCGAGTCGTGCGGACGCGAAAGCGTAGACCGCAGGACCCGGCTGAAGGAGAGCAGGCGCGGGCGAAGCGCCCTCACAGCGCCGAACTTGCGGGTCTGGAAGCGGGGAGACCCTCCTCGGAGATAGGCGCGGAGATGCTCCGCAGCCTCTCTACCGCGGAGGAAACCTTCTCCCGACCCAAGTCAACGAAGGCAGAGATGGCTGCTGCCTTCCGAGAGGCTTGTGGAGCCCTTCAGGAAGGCACGAAGGAGCTCTGTATCAGGGCCGAGCGGCGTGACGGCGAGAACGAGCGGTTCCGAGCTCACGTCGCTGCCCTGATGACTCGCGTGCAGGAGCTGGCGGGTGAAGTGGAGGAGCTGCGCCGCGGTGGGGCGAAATCCGGTCCTCAGGCTGGGCAGCTAATACCAAATGCCAAAAAGGGCCCGGCTGGAGCAGAGCAGGGTCCTCTGGAGAAGGCTGCTGGCATGGACTGGGACCAAATCGCGGTCCAAATGGAGCGCGATTTCGCACGGTTCCAGTCCACGATCATGGACCGGTATTTCCCGGAGAGAGGGGCTCGTCCACCCTTGAAAAGAAGAGAAGCGGCTGCGGGGGCTACTCATACGGGGACAAAGAACCCGGACGTGCCTACTTCCACACTTTCTTCGACTCCTGTAGGGGGGGAGAAGAGGAAGGGGAAGAAAAAGAGGAAGAAGAGGGTGGCACAGGGGTCCACCGAAGCTCCTGCAGTGCCCACCACCCAGGCAACTGCCCTACCTCCTTCGGGGTCGGCTGCGGGACAGGGGGAAACCCCGTGGTCCCAAGTGGTGGGCCGAAAGGCAAGAGCAGCTGCCAGAAGGGCAGCAGCACCACCCGTCTCACCCCGGACGGTGGTGACCCCGAGACGGCCGCAACCCAAGCTGCCGCGACAACCTGCGGCGGCGGCCGTGCTGGTTTCCGTACCACCGGGATCGCGGTACTCTTTGCACCAAATAATGGAGGATGCCAAGTTACTTATCAAGCTTTCGCACCTTGGCATCACCGGCGGGCTCCGCCAGCGCAAAGCCGCCAACGGGGGCCTTTTGCTGGAGGTCCCCGGACCGGAGAGCGCCGCCAAGGCCGACGCCTTGGCGGAGAGCCTGCGGGAAAAGCTCCGCATGAGCGAAGCGGACGTCCGCTTCACGCGTCCGTGCAAGACGGCGGAGCTGAGGGTGATGGACCTGGATGAGTCCATCACCCCTACAGAGGTAGCGGCGGCCGTGGCGACTATAGGTGGGTGCTCCCAGGCCGACGTAAGGGTCGGGGAGATCCGCAGCGGGCCCTACAGGCTTGGGTCGGCATGGGTCCGCGCCCCACTATCGGCTGTGAGGAAGGCGGCAGAGGCCCGACGTATTCTGGTTGGGTGGTCGTCGGCACGGGTAGAGGTCCTGGCGGCACGTCCCCTCCAGTGCCACCGGTGCCTCGAAATGGGGCACGTCAGGGACACGTGCCCCGACAACGTGGACAGGAGCGCCCGCTGCTATGTATGCGGAGACCCGGGCCACAAGGCCCGGGAGTGCGAAGCGGACGCTCCGAAATGCCCGGTGTGCTCCGATTACGGGCTACCCTCCAACCACCGTCTGGGGAGCAAAAAATGCTCCCCGCCGAAGAAGAAGAAGAAGGGGACGGTAGTCCGCCCGACCCCCGCCTCAGCCAGAGAGGGAGACGGCCAGCCGGTCCGACGACCGGACGAGGAGGCCATGGAGGCTCAACAGGCCTAGTGCCTCCAGCGAAAATACTCCAGATCAACCTGAACCACTGCCGCGACGCCCAGAATCTCATGTTCCAGACGATCGCGGAGTGGTCGGTTGATCTGGCAGTTGTTGCGGAGCCACTCTCCGTCCCGGACCATCCTCGCTGGTTCGGGGCGGCCGATGGCTCTGCCGCCATATACTGGGCGGGAAAGGATGGCCTCCATTGCTCTCTCCTGGGGAGGGGGTTGGGCTACGTGGCCGTAGAGTGGGGTTCTACGGCCGTCGTTAGCTGTTACATCTCTCCCAACAATGTAGGCCTTCCAGTGTACGAGGCCTACCTGGACAGGCTGGCCAACTGCATTCGCGGCTGCGCCCCCCGACCAGTCATCGTCCTGGGTGACTTTAACGCCCACTCAAGTGAGTGGGGTGACACCCGGGACGATACAAAAGGAGAGACACTCCTGGAGTGGGCGGCAGGGCTGGACCTTGGTCTATTAAACCAAGGTTCAGCTAGCACCTGTGTGCGGTGGCAGGGGGAGTCGGTCGTGGACCTATCATGGGCGACTCCCTCTGCGATACGCATGGTGTCAGGATGGAGGGTGGCGGAGGAGATGGTCACTAGATCCGACCACCGATACATCGTATTCGATGTATCGCTCCGCCGCCCCAGCCGCACAAGCCAGGAGGGCAGCCCTCCGCGACGTTGGTCCCTCAAGCGGCTCGACCGAGAAATGGTCGTCGCCGCAGCCCACGTCGCGGACTGGACGGAAGAAGAAATCTCGTCCGATCCGGAAGCGCAGGCGGCCTGGTTCCGGGACACGATGACGTCGATATGCGACGCATCGATGCCCCGGGTCAGGCCGGCCCGAGGAGGCTCGGTATACTGGTGGAGCGAGGAGATCTCGCGACTTCGCGATGAGGTCGCGAGATTGCGCCGCCCGTACCTCCGAGCCGGAAGAAGAAGGCGAGCCCCAGCCGAGGAAAGAGACAGAGCGCGTCAGGTGTACGGAGCCGCCGTAAAGGCTCTCAGCCACGCCATCGCTGAGAGCAAGGCCCGGTGCTGGAGAGAGCTCCTGGAGGGACTGAACAGGGACCCATGGGGGCGCCCGTACAAAATGGTACTGGGCAAGCTCAAACCGTGGGTCCCTCCAATGACGGAAACCCTGGAACCCGAATTCGTGGGAAGAGTGGTAAACACGCTCTTCCCAAGGATCCAGGGTAGTCCCTCTAACCCCCCGTCACTGTCGGACCGGCAATTCTGGTCCGACGAGTATGAGGTGACGGAGGATGAGCTAGACCGGGCAGTGCGGCGGCTGGCCTCTCGCAACACAGCGCCTGGACCCGACGGTGTTCCAGGTCGGGCGCTAGTGGTGGCTCTGTCGGTGCTAGGGAACAGGCTGAGGCGGCTTTTCACCGACTGTCTCCGCCTCGGCGTGTTCCCCCTCGGCTGGAAGGAAGCGAGACTGGTGCTCCTGAAGAAGGAAGGTAGGACCGCAGACTCTCCCTCCGCATTCCGACCGATATGCCTGCTGGACGAGGCGGGGAAACTCTTCGAGAGGATAATCTCCGCCCGTATCAGCGGGCACCTGTCGCGAGTGGGACCCGATCTGTCGGACTGTCAGTTTGGATTCCGACGGGGACGTTCGACGGTGGACGCCATTAAGCGCGTCCGTTCCCTGTCGGAACAGGCAGTCCAAGAGGGGGGGGTGGTGTTGGCGGTGAGCCTCGACATCGTCAACGCGTTTAACACCATCCCCTGGCAGGCGATCAGGGAGGCACTCGTATATCATGACATGCCTCCCTACCTGCGGGCCGTAATCGGGGCCTACCTGCGCGACAGAACGGTGCAGTATATCGGTCGGGATGGAGTGGAAGTACGGAGGGAGATTTGCTGCGGGGTACCCCAGGGTTCCGTTCTGGGACCCCTGTTGTGGAACCTCGCGTACGACGCGGTCCTTCGCACCGGTCTCCCCCCTGGAGTGGATGTCATCTGCTATGCAGATGACACCCTAGTGATAGCCAGGGGGTCAGACTTCCAGGATGTTCTGGGGCTCGCCGAATTGGGCGTGGCATGTGTCGTGGGGAGGATACGCGAGCTCGGCCTTGAGGTGGCGCCTCACAAAACCGAGGCGCTATGGTTTCATGGTCTGAGATTAGGCCATGAACCACCCAGCTCGCGAATCCGGGTAGGTGACGTCGAGGTCCAGGTGGGGAAGCACATACGCTACCTGGGCCTCGTACTGGACAGCCGATGGCGCTTCGAAGAGCATTTCAGGCGACTCGTCCCC
>OZ004662.1:20835242-20847742 GCA_963924505.1 Agonopterix alstromeriana
TATTTGCAAGTCCCATTAAGTTTAGTCAGTTCGATATCAGCGACTTCCTTGATTTTAGCCGTGAGAGGCGTTAGTTGTGCAAGGGTTATAGATATAGCAGTGCTGATGGTGCGGAAGCCTTGTACGATTTTAATTGCAAATAGACGTTGAAGAGATAGTAATTTGTTGCGTATAAATTTATATTCGAGTGCATGTGACCAAATGCAAGCAGCGTAGCAGACGATGGGTTCAATGACCTGTCTATAGAGTATTTTGAGGTTTTCCGGATGTACTCCCCAAGTGGGTCGGACAAAAATAATAAGTTTGTTGTATAGATTTCTAGCTTTTTCTATGGCTGATAATGTGTGCTGTATGAAATTAAGCTTTCGGTCAATAACGACTCCTAAGTATTTTATTTTATTGCAGAATTTTAATTTTTGGTTTTCAATCGTGATATTACACTTGAGGGATTTGTTGGTGAAGCCAATGAGTTGTGTTTTTTCGGGTCCGAATTTCAGTTTGACACTATGCCCCCATTGTGAAATGATGTGAAGGGCAGAGTTCAGATTAACTTCTAACTCTGAGACCGAGTCCGAGTGACAGATGAGCAACACATCATCGGCATATGCCTGAATGTGGCATCCGGTGGGTAATTTACTAAGTAATAACTCATCAAGTATGAGATTCCAAAGAGTGGGCCCGCAGACCGAACCCTGAACGCAGCCTCTGGACATTGTTTTTTGATAAGAGGTGTCGGCAAAATTGATATAGACAAGTCGGTTTTTAGTGTAACTAAGAAGCATATTATAAATATTTGATGGGCAATTGATTTTTCTAAGGCGATGAAATATAACCGGCCACCAAGCGTTGTCAAAGGCGGACTTGATGTCGAGTGAGACGGCTACTACATGTTGTTTATTGTGTTTAGCATTGCGAATAACATTGAGTGCGCTGCTTATAGCCTTAAAGGTAGAAATTTGTTGCTTAAAGCCATATTGATTGTCGCAGGTTTGATTAGTAGTAGCCATAAAGTAGTTCAATCTGTTAACAATGAGTTTCTCTAGAGCCTTACCAAATACTGGAATAAGTCCGATGGGTCTGAAAGACGAGGTTTCCGTGTAATTAATTTTATTCGGTTTGGGTATTATTTTAGCGAATGCAATTTTCCATACGTCAGGAAAATAGCCTAATTGGAAGCATCTGTTGAATATGTTGGTGATGACATCAGGGAAGCTCAATGCAAATTGTAGACAGATGTCAGATGTGAAGTGGTCAAAGCCGGGGGCGCGTTTGGGGTTCATGTTTTTTAAAATTTATATGATTTCAATGGAGGTGAATGCTGGTTCAGGAGGGGTATTAATGGGTTTACTAATTAATGTACGAAGTTTTCGTTGGTGTTGAGTGAGGTCGGGGGTGTCATCGGGGAAGAATTTATTGAGAAGTATATTAGCTGTTTCAGAGCTGTCATTGGTGTATGAACCG
Organism: Agonopterix alstromeriana; assembly: GCA_963924505.1. NCBI lineage: Eukaryota > Metazoa > Arthropoda > Insecta > Lepidoptera > Depressariidae > Agonopterix > Agonopterix alstromeriana. Next base: position 20,836,704 of record OZ004662.1, read on the forward strand.
TCATCTCGTTTGAGGGTGGCTGGAGGCTGAGCAAGAGGTTTAGATTTGATGATGCGATTAGTGATAGACCAGACATCTTCTTTCTTCTGTCTATTGCAGAATTCTCTGAAATTGTCTGTAGAGGCAGTACAAAAAGCGTCAGAGTACTCTTTTCTGGCCTGTTCCTTGTCCATAAGAACTGTATCAAGTGGGAGTCCACGACGTTTGAGTTTAATGAGCTTATGATGAATTTGAATGACCTTGTGTTTAAGTTCGTCAAGGCGGGAATTCCACCAGGGTGCCCGTTGTGGCAGCCCAGAGGCTCGGGGTAGAATCTTGTCACATGTTTTTTGGAGGGCAGTGTTAAGGGATTTTATATAGTTGTTCAACTCTTCAGGGCCAAGGGCTGTTATGTCAATGTTGATGGGTAGGCGAGATTCTATTTCGTTATTAAAGTCATTCCGAACACGGTCCCACTTAACTCGGGCAGTGTTATATCTGAATGTGGAGAGTTTAAGGTTTCTAGTGAGCTGATTACGGTTAATGTTAATGTTGAAAAGTATTGTACGATGTTCAGAAGAGATGCACACGGATGGGTCCACTTTCCAATCAGTGACTGCGAGTGAGCAAAAGTTGGTAGTGAGAGTGAGGTCTATGATCGTTTGTCTGAGTTTTCTGTGAGTAATAGTTTCAAAAGTAGGATTATTACCGATGTTGTTTACGTATAAATGATTGGCAGTGATAAAGTCTGCCATAGTGTTGCCTCTGCGATTATTCTTAACCATACCCCACATACTATGCCAGCCGTTAAAGTCACCACAGATGATAGCAGAATGTCCGTTAAGGTTTTGCAAAAAATACTCAAGTTTTTGAAGTGTATTGTGTTCATCTGAGCGTGGTTCGACATACACTGAGATGAGGTAGACCTTTTTACCATTTGTGTTTTTAATTTGTACAATACAGAGGTTAGAGTTAGAATGTTCCGTGATACCGAGTGTGGAGCATAAATTCTTTTTGATAAGAAGTGCCGCTTTGACCGGTCGACCGGATGGATACTAATAAACTGTGTATCCAGGAACATTGTTGATGGTATCTTTATTACCGACATATGGTTCCGTAAGAAACGCAATATCACAACTGTTGTTAAGAAGATAGACTGAAATTTCCTGAAGCGCTTTTCTACAGTGATCTAGATTAATTTGAATGCACGAGATGGATTTGTTAGAGGTTCTGGAATTGTTGTTATAGATCTGAGGGGCCATAGTCAATACGGTTACGTATTTTATTAATCATGTAGATTTTTCTGGGACATGAGTTTGAAGTAGCGCTGTGGTTAATTTTATTATTGTTAAGATTATGTTTCTTATGAAATTGAATACAATTGTAGCAACTACGCTTGGTTTCGTCGCCTTTGACAGGGCAATTCTTGTAACCGTGAGTTAATGATGAGCAGTGAGAGCATGCAGAGTCCTCATGGGCGCACCTTTTCTGCGTGTGGCCAAACTGAAGACAGTTGTAGCACTGAAGCAAGGGTGAGAATTCCTCGACGTGTATTCTTTGGTGATCAATGTTAAGTTTGCCGACCTTGATGATGGCCCTCCACAGGGCAGGTGCAACCATGAAGACTGCGTTATATAAATGATCAGATCTATTGTTTTTGTGAAAACGGAACACGAGGTCGCTAGGTTCAGTATGAGAGTTTTTAACAAAATCGTTTTGCTTGACTATAATATTGGCAAGTTCTTCGGCCGGTGTATCAATAGAAATACCTTTTAAGATAAGCATAGGCTTAAGCTTTTTAGATATTTCCACTTTGATATCGCCGCCGGTGTGGTTGATTTTGTCTATCACGATATTTCGGTGTTCAGTACTGTCAAATTCTACACGGATTTTGTTGTTCGAGATCAGCTGTACGTGTGCGGGGGAGAAGTTTGTGTCCCGGAAGGAGACAGACTGGCGCCATATCTGTAGTGTATCCGCAGAGCTGGAGACTTCCTTATTGGCAGAGACAATCAGAGCAGGCTTGGATATAGGTATAATAGGTTTGTCAGGGGAGGGAAGCTTCAAAGCTTCCGCATATGAGCCAGGTCCAGTTTTATTCGCTGAGGGGGCGAGATCCTTTTGAATTTTTGTTATCTCGGTTCTAACCACCGTTCTGATTGCCTCTATAGAGTCTCGATCAATGAAAGTAGAAGCAGTGGTTGACGGAGGAGGAAGTGAGCCAGAGCAGAGTTTATCAGTTTCCTCTTGAATTTTTGTGGCCGTATTAGTAATGAAAGACTTAAGTTCTCTGGTGACACTTCTCTTCTCATTCAACGCTGCAATAATAGATTTGGTACTTTCCTGAATAAATATTTTGAATTTGGAGAGTGTGTCAGCTGCGGCATCCCGAGCGTGATCCTGTTCGTTGGGGGGCGTCGAAAATCCCTCCAGACCTTCCTCGTCGGACATAACAAGAGAGGCCTGGCTCGGAGTAAGTCCAGGGGTTCCCAAGGATTGGGACATCTTGAGTAAAAACACGGGTCACAACACTCACGAAATAACAAAATAGCACAAGAGCAGCACGAAAAAATAAATCCACGAAACACAAGCACAGACACAACGTTAACCGCACATAAAAGAACGAGATCACTTGCGACAAGTCACCAAAGTCTCCGGCAACAAGACCGTTGTCACCAAAGTAACCGGCAACAAGACATTTGCTACCGGTGTCACCGGCGACAAGACCGTTGTCACCAAAGTAGCTGGTGACAAGTCTCCCGTCGCCAATGTCACCGAAGTAGCCGAAGTTGCCTAGAAAACCGATGTAACCGATGTAAACAAAGTAGCCGGTGACAAGTCTCCCGTAACCAATGTCACCGATGTAGCCAAAGTAGCCGGTGACAAGTCTCCCGTAGCCAATGTAGCCGATGTAGCCGAAAACGTCTAAAAACCGATGTAGCCGAAGTAGCCAAAGTAGCCGATGTAGCCGAAAACGTCTAAAAACCGATGTAGCCGAAGTAGCCAAAGTAGCCAAAGTAGCAAGCCGCGAAAACGCAGCCGTTCGCGGCGGAGGACCGATGCAGACTGGTTAGGTTAGGTTAGGTTAGGTTAGGTTAGGTTAGGTTAGGTTAGGTTAGGTTAGGTTAGGTTAGGTTAGGTTAGGTTAGGTTAGGTTAGGTTAGGTTAGGTTAGGTTAGGTTAGGTTAGGTTAGGTTAGGTTAGGTTAGGTTAGGTTAGGTTTTTTTTTTTTTTTTTTTTTTTTACATTTTGACAAAAAGAGGAAAATCCATCATGGACACCTGGGAAGGAAGACCCAGATAGTGCCGGACTCCTACCGGCCAAAAACCTCAGTTTGTCATTCCTCGTGTCTCCGATGAGATTGTTCGGAGAATATTTTCTATCAGTGACTAGATTTAATAAACATTTTGTTTGTTTCCTTTATAAAAAAAGGGGGAGCTTATTCTAATCAGTCTTAATTTTCTCTAGTCTACTTAACAATTTTAATAAAAGAGGATTTTATTTTTAAAAACGAATTTCTTAATTTAATTATATATAGACACGTTACGGTAGTTCTTTTTATATTTGGAATCTTTTAAGTTTGCGGTTCTTACTATTTTCTTTCCTAAGTACAAACTTGCCATATTATCATAATATGGCAATTTGTACTCTTTCTTGTGCAGCAAAATTATTGGTGATACCTACATATATGCTCATTTTAACAACCTCAAGATGTGGATGGCATTTGCTATCCGCCAATAATTTTGCTACCATTTCTTATCTTTGCCGATCTTGTGACTTCCTCCGCAAACTTAAACAATAATTCTCTACCGTGTCTTTCGGCTACAATGCCAGGTAAATTCTCGACCGTTAACTGCCGTTCCAGTTGTATTTGCAAGTCTAGTCTTTTAGCACCATGTATGGGACAGTCGAGGATAAGATGGACGATTGACTCCTCGGAACCTGTGTCACAGATGCATAGGGGGCTATCTTTCAAATTAAACTTATGCAGATAGTACCCATACCCCCCATGCCCTGTCAATATCTGTACCAACGTGGGGGTCAATTTAAGTTTTTTGACGATGCTGTACGCGGCTTCTGTGTCAGGCAGGAAGTTCTTAGTGGTGGAAGCGGTTTCGCTCTCAGCGTACCTCTTTCCCCACTCCTTTTTCGTTTCCTGCCTTATGTTCCTTCTTATGTTGGATACAGGGCATCGGTCGTAATCGGCCGCGGTCTTTTTATAGAGTGCTGCCTCCTTGGCTAGCACGTCTGCGCGTTCGTTACCCTCTACTCCAACATGCGCCCTTATCCAGAAGAGCCTTAAAGTTTTCCCTTTCTCCATGAGCAGCCTAATGTTTCGCCTAACCTCACATGCCATGGGATGAGACGTGTCGGAGTCACGAAGCAGTTCCAATGACGACCTGGAGTCACTGAAGATGTTGATTTCGCTGTCCGCATTTCTTAGGGCGAGTTCGGTTGCTTTTTGCAACGCGAACATCTCCGCTTGAAATACGGTACAGAATGGCTCCAGGCGGTACTTGGCACTTCGTTTCTCCGACCCATCCCTCCAATAAGACATAGCAGCCCCGACCTTCCCTTCAATCTTGCTCCCATCCGTAAAAATGTGAGAGCCAGATACTTGATGGTCTGCAAGGGTTTGAGGCTGCATGTCCTCTAGGCACTGGAAGTCGATTTTCACTTCCGAGGCAGGGTGTGGTGCCTTCATGAATGACACTCTGGCCTCTATGATCCTATCCCCTAGGCAGGATTGTGGTCGTCCCCTCTTCGCCTCGTAAAGCTTAGAGGCTTCTCGCACTCTCATATCCAGGGGGAGAAGACCAGAGAGTACCAGTGCGGCATTCAGGGAAACTGTGCGGTAGGACTTTAAGATCTTCTGGACAAAACCTCTCTGGACTGTATTGAGTTTTTTCTGCACCGACAATTTGTTCGATGCAGGAGCCCAGGCGCTTGCCGCGTACAGTATAATTGGCTCAATTACTGCCACGTATATGGTCCTGATTAGTTAGGTTAGGTTAGGTTAGGTTAGGTTAGGTTAGGTTAGGTTAGGTTAGGTTAGGTTAGGTTAGGTTAGGTTAGGTTAGGTTAGGTTAGGTTAGGTTAGGTTAGGTTAGGTTAGGTTAGGTTAGGTTAGGTTTTTTTTTTTTTTTTTTTTTTTTTTTTTTTTTTTTTTTTTTTTTTTTTCTCTCCTACCTCCAACATGATCGGAGCCTGTTCTTACTATCTAATCTTTCATTCCAGTTCTATCATTTATGCCTCTCGTACTTTTATTCTACATACTTTGTCTTTCTTGTATCCATCATCTTTCTATGCCTTTCCGGGTGGGGTTTCCCTCTAACTATAACTATGCTACTCTACATTTATCTTTTTATTTCTTTCTTTTTTATATCTTTATTTCAATAAAAAACACAACAAGTCTATTTTTATTTTACAGTTTTTCGTTTAGCCTTATGCCCATATTCTTATTTTATTTCTTACAGATAATAACATTTTGTTTATACAATATACTTAACCTAATTTTTTACATTTTTATCTATTTTTCTATGCCCATCACTAATACATACACTGTATTATGATATCATAGTTTCATATACTATTTGGCTTACAAACTACTGTTTACATTCTTATTTCTATTTCAATATTTTACATCTTAAGTTTTATATGCTAGACTATAATATATATCAATATATTATGATAACATATTTTTTACACAGTTTTATTTCTTTTTATTACTATCATTGCTATTTGCTCACAGTACTCTATAAACCTTTCTCTACTTTTGCTTTTCATTATATCTGTTACATTATCGGGACATATTTTAAAATCAATTTCCTGCTCAATGTTTAGGCGCGCTGCTGCATGCACGGGGCAATCGAACAATACGTGCGGGACCGACTCTTCGGCGTCAGGTTCACAGATGCACGATGGGCTCTCCTTACACTTGAAGCGGTTCAAGTATTGTGAGAACCCACCGTGCCCTGTCATGATCTGTGTCCTTTCGCTACTTGTTTCTAATTTCCTTACTATCCGGTAAGCCGTCACAGCATCCGGAAAGAAAATCTTCGTGATTGCCGCGGTCTCTCCCGTCACGTATCTCCGATTCCATTCGTCAAGCGTTGCCATACGTATGCTTCGCTTGACGAACGAAACCGGGCACTGGTCGTAGTCCGGTTTCCTTTTGGAATTCCCAGCGGCCTCTTTGGCAAGTTGGTCAGCTCTCTCATTTCCCTCCAGCCCTGCGTGGGCCTTTATCCAGAACAAAGTTAACATTTTGCCCTGGAGAAATATTGTTCTTAGGTTATTTCTGGCTTCTACTGCTAGGGGATGGAGGCAACTGGGGTTCTTGACCGTTTGGAGAGCTGCCATTGAGTCGCTGAAAATTCCAAAGGAAGTCGCTCCGTGCTCTAGGACTGTCCTAGTTGCCTTGCATATCGCCAGTAGCTCGGCCTGGTAAACCGTGCAATAGTTTGCTAGAGCAAGTTTTCGTGCTTTGGTCTCGGTTTCGCATCTCCACTCGGATAGTGCGGCACCGACTTTGCCTCCTATTTTGCTTCCATCGGTGAAGATGCGGACGTCAAGATCACTGTGTTGGTCTACTTGCTCTTGGTTCACCAGGCTCACGAACTCCAGGTCGATACGCTCGGCGGGGTGTGGGGCCTCCATTGCTGGAGCCATCAGCTCGATCTCCCTATCCCCCAGCTCTGGCCGAGGTACTCCTCGCTTGGCTTCATATAATGAAGCCACCTCACGAACTCGGAGGTCGAGGGGGAGCAATCCAGCCAGAATAAGTGCTGAGTTCAGGGAGACCGTGCGGTAGGCTCTGCACATTTTCTGTGCTATTCCGCGCTGTACTGTTGCGAGCTGTTTTATGACTCCTAGCTTCTTTGCAGCCGGCGCCCAAACACTAGCAGCATATAAGATAATTGGCTCCACTGTCGCCACGTAAATGACTCTTATGACTTCAGGGTGAAGCCCCCAGCTAACCTTTGCCGCTCTGCACAGTTGCTTATGAACGCCGATTGCCTTCCGACATACATTTGAGACGTGGGTGTTGAAAGTCAGTTTCTCGTCAATGGTGACTCCTAGTAGTTTTATCTCTTTTGACATGCCTATGTCGACTCCCCCCATGCTCAGGCGTGGTGTGTCGTATTTCAGTTTCCTAGTAATAATCATCGCATTCATTTTATGCGGAGCAAATTTGAGCTTCTTGTCGACACCCCACGCCCAAACATGCGCGAGAGTGGCATTGGCACGCGTTTCCACCTCCCCAGCTGTCTCGCCGTTGAAGACCAGGATGACGTCGTCCGCAAACGCCTGGGCGTATTCTCCCCTGTCTTCCAAACTTTTAAGCAGAGGGTCTAGCAAGAGATTCCAGAGAATTGGACCCCCAATGGAACCTTGGACGCATCCCTTGTTCGTGCCCTTCTCATATTCTTCCCCGGCGTACCTCACCGTGACTCTTCTGTCCCTGAGATAGCTGTCCATGACCCTTCTCAAGTTGAGCGGACACTTTTCCTCAGCCAGTCGGACTCTTATGGCTGGCCACCAGGCACTGTCGAAGGCTCCCTCTATGTCCAATGATACTAATGTTATGATCTTTTTCTGATCCAGCTTGTTATTTATGTGCTGCATTAAGTCATAGAGGGAGTCCTCAGTACTCCTTTGTGGCATGAATCCGTACTGGCGAGTACTTATCTTTGGCAACAAGTGGAACTTGAGACGGGCCACCAGCATTTTCTCATATATCTTTCCCAATATCGGCAGGAGTCCAATTGGTCGGTACGATTTAGGTGTGATGTAATTTGCCTTTCCCGGCTTCCTCAACACGACGACTGTTGCCTTTTTCCAAGCTTCGGGAAAGTGGTGGAGTTCAAGGCATTTGTTGAGGAAGGTCAGGAAAAGCTCGGGGTCGCTTTTGATGGCTTGGCAACAAATGTCGGCTGTAAAACCGTCGGCGCCTGGGGCCTTTTTTGGGTTGAAGGACATACTCGCTTGTCGGAGTTCAGCTGCTGTGAACGGTGGGTCACAAAGGCCATCTTGGTCGACTTTGTTGACCTTTTCAGCTTCCACTCTGATGTGTTGGTGGTGGGTGTTGTCACTTTCTGTAAGGTCTTCCGGGAAGAACGTTTCCGCTAGTAGCTTCACGGAACCTTTTGCATCCAACACCTCCCCGTTCTTTTCTAGCGGTATGTCCTCCTCCCTGCGTGTAGTTCTTCCTATAACCCTGTAGATCCCCTCCCAGACCCCCTCCCTATCCTGTTTGCGGCAGAAGTCCTTCCAGCTCTCGATTTGGGCTTTGGCTGCCTCTGACTCATACTCTTCCTTCTGTTTTAGGTACTCTTCGATGACCTTCGACCTTCGGACCGGAGCAGCGCATCGGATTCTACGCTTCATGGTTGCGACTTTCTTCTTCATCTCGGCGAGCTTCTCGGACCACCACGGCAAGGTAAGTTCTTCATTTCGTTTTTTAGTTGGCATTGATAATTTGCAGGCTTCGTCTATAATTCTTCCGAGTGTGTTGGTTGCTAAGTCTAATTTGTCTATTGAGTTTATTTTGTCTATTTCTAGTTTATTGAATTTGTCTTCTTGCATCAATTGTCTGAGCTTCTCACGAAACTCAGGCCAATTGGCTTTCTTTGTATTAAATTTTCTTGTTGTCCTAATGATTTGTGTGCCTTTAGATTTTGTGAGCCGCAAGTTGAAAACAATGCCGTTGTGGTCCGAACTCGTGAGACCCTCGTCGATCTTCCAGTCCTCAACCAGGTCGAGAATGTCCGTTGAGCAGGCTGTTATGTCAACGAAGCTGGTGTACCGTTTTCCTCCGCGGATTACGTCAAAGGTCGGGATTTTCCCTCTATTGAGTATGTTCAGGTCCAGCTCTTCGAGTGTTCCTGAAACTTCTTCCCCCTCGTGGTCAATTGTTGGGCTCCCCCACCATGTGCTCTTTGCGTTTGCGTCGCCTCCAACGACAAGTTTCGTGTTCCCGATTTGTTGCACTATCTTTTCTAGGTGTTTAAGGTATGGCTCTGTGGGCTGGTCTGGCTCGAAGTAGAAGGAGACAAGCGTGACCTCCCAGGCACTGGTCTGGATCCCTACCACAACGATGTTGTTTGTGGTAAGTTTCGGGTACTGTTTGACGTTGAGGTCGTGGTTGAAGACAGCTATTGCTGCCTTCACAGTCCCTTCTCCTGGATCAGTGCTTTGGAAGATTCTAACGCCCCTGTGGCTCCTCACTTCCTTCGCCCCTCCCACATATGGCTCTTGTAATAGTGCCACAGCGACTCCGCGCTTTTTCGCCTCTATCAGCAACTCGTTTGTTGCTAGCTTTTTTCGTTGGAGGTTTGCCTGTATCATTTTGCAGAGAGTTTGGTCACCGTGGACGCCCTTAGCAATACGCTATCGTCGTTCGAGCCAGCTCATCCCATTTCCGGCGTATTGGGCAATCGGAGCTAAAGGCGTTATGCTCTACGTGATCTAGTTTTGCCCTTGTGCAGTTTCGGCATATGGGTGGTACGTTCGCCAGCCAATCGGCACACTCTGCTCTCAGATGGGGGCCCCCACAATGACTGCATAGGTCTGCCGGCTCCGTACAGAACCGTTTTCCGTGTCCGTAGCCCATGCAACGTGTGCATTGGACTAGTGGAGACTGGTCTTCTGCCCTTATGCGTTGGAGGTCTATGTGGACGCTCCCGATTTCGAGCACCCTCTGCCAGACGATGGGAGAGACAGCGACAACAATGTGGCACGTGTGTGGGTTCCTGCTTCTCCTTCTGTACTTGATCTCCACCCTGTCGTCCCCGTCGTTGAGGTCACGAAAAACTCCACTATTCTGATTCCTCAGGGCCTTAGTGACATCTCCGTCTGTGTTCACTGCCAGGACGCTCCAGAGTATCAGAAGCGGGTCCTTGTTCTTCATTTCCTCGACGGCGAGGTTCCTTCCTTCCTTTTCTAACCTTTCCTTAATCTTGTTCCTTTCCTCTTTCGTTTCAAATCCCATGATGATCTTCCTGTCCTTGGCCTTCCTAACTCTTTCGACCTTGACCCAACCCTCCTTCGCGTCCACAGCTTGCCGGACCTTTTCAAGAACCTCTTCTCCCGATTCTGTTTCGTCCGTCGATGTGACTACCATGGAATGTAGCGTACTTCGCTTTGGTTGCGATCTTCCGCTTTGGTTGGCAGTCACATTCGCGTAAGTGGCTTGTGTCGCTCTTTCTAGAGTTTCCTTTTGCCTCTCTAGGGTGTCTTTCAGTTCCTCCATCTTCCTGTTGCTCTCGAGCATCAGTTTTGTGTGCTCCTCTATCGTCGATCTTAGGTCTTGGTCTTGGTTCAAAAGGAAGGTGGTGTCGATCGGTTCAGCTTCTGGGATCTTCTTTGCTTCCTTCTCCGCCGGTTTTTGAGATTTTAGCTCTAGCTCGGCTTCCTTAACGAGCTGGTATAACCGGTCTAGAGCCTCAATGACGCCATTTTTTATTTCGGTTTTAGTGTTCCGAGAGGTGTTCAGAAGCGATTTTCCCTTTGAGACGCATGCTTTTGCCTCCATAGGGCGGCTGGTGTACTGCTGCCTTGGCGGAGTATGCGTCTGCGTTTGGGATGCTCTGCGCGTGTCCGTGACCACTGTTTCTTTTGGCAGAGTAGGTGGTGGCTCTGGTTTTTCAGAAGTTTTGGTGTTCTGCGTTGTCTTACTTGTCATAGGAGGGGTAGGATCGATATTACCCGATTCCCACTCTCCTATGCTGCGTCTTACGCTTGGAGCTGCAGTCACGGGTTTTAATGGTGATTTGGCACCACTGGTCGGTTTTGGTTTTGGGTTTGGTGTTCTGAGCCCAAACATTTTGGAGGTATGCGTCAAAAATTAAATGTAAATGATAATAAAAAGCAAAAGTTTGTAAAAGTTGTAAAGAGTTGCTAAAAACAATGTCGCTCTACCTAGAGTCACAGACTCGGTCAGTTTGGGTTGTATAGCTGTAGGTCAATAGGACCTATACCCGATAGAGGAAGAAAGCGCTTCCAGGAGTCAAAATTGGCGATTTTGGAGACCAAAAACTTTCAGGCTCTACCTAGAG
>OZ004662.1:20852742-20855242 GCA_963924505.1 Agonopterix alstromeriana
TTTTTAGATACTTCCACTTTGATATCGCCGCCGGTGTGGTTGATTTTGTCTATCACGATATTTCGGTGTTCAGTACTGTCAAATTCTACACGGATTTTGTTGTTCGAGATCAGCTGTACGTGTGCGGGGGAGAAGTTTGTGTCTCGGAAGGAGACAGACTGGCGCCATATCTGTAGTGTATCCGCAGAGCTGGAGACTTCCTTATTGGCAGAGACAATCAGAGCAGGCTTGGATGTAGGTATAATAGGTTTGTCAGGGAAGGGAAGCTTCAAAGCTTCCGCATATGAGCCAGGTCCAGTTTTATTCGCTGAGGGGGCGAGATCCTTTTGAATTTTTGTTATCTCGGTTCTAACCACCGTTCTGATTGCCTCTATAGAGTCTCGATCAATGAAAGTAGAAGCAGTGGTTGACGGAGGAGGAAGTGAGCCAGAGCAGAGTTTATCAGTTTCCTCTTGGATTTTTGTGGCCGTATTAGTAATGAAAGACTTAAGTTCTCTGGTGACACTTCTCTTCTCATTCAACGCTGCAATAATAGATTTGGTACTTTCCTGAATAAATATTTTGAATTTGGAGAGTGTGTCAGCTGCGGCATCCCGAGCGTGATCCTGTTCGTTGGGGGGCGTCGAAAATCCCTCCAGACCTTCCTCGTCGGACATAACAAGAGAGGCCTGGCTCGGAGTAAGTCCAGGGGTTCCCAAGGATTGGGACATCTTGAGTAAAAACACGGGTCACAACACTCACGAAATAACAAAATAGCACAAGAGCAGCACGAAAAAATAAATCCACGAAACACAAGCACAGACACAACGTTAACCGCACATAAAAGAACGAGATCACTTGCGACAAGTCACCAAAGTCTCCGGCAACAAGACCGTTGTCACCAAAGTAACCGGCAACAAGACATTTGCTACCGATGTCACCGGCGACAAGACCGTTGTCACCAAAGTAACCGGCAACAAGGCAGTTGCTACCGATGTCACCGGCGACAAGACCGTTGTCACCAAAGTAGCTGGTGACAAGTCTCCCGTCGCCAATGTCACCGAAGTAGCCGAAGTTGCCTAGAAAACCGATGTAACCGATGTAGCCAAAGTAGCCGGTGACAAGTCTCCCGTGACCAATGTCACCGATGTAGCCAAAGTAGCCGGTGACAAGTCTCCCGTAGCCAAAGTAGCCGATGTAGCCGAAAACGTCTAAAAACCGATGTAGCCGAAGTAGCCAAAGTAGCCAAAGTAGCAAGCCGCGAAAACGCAGCCGTTCGCGGCGGAGGACCGATGCAGACTGTGGTTAGGTTAGGTTAGGTTAGGTTAGGTTAGGTTAGGTTAGGTTAGGTTAGGTTAGGTTAGGTTAGGTTAGGTTAGGTTAGGTTAGGTTAGGTTAGGTTAGGTTAGGTTAGGTTAGGTTAGGTTAGGTTAGGTTAGGTTAGGTTAGGTTAGGTTAGGTTAGGTTAGGTTAGGTTAGGTTAGGTTAGGTTAGGTTAGGTTAGGTTAGGTTAGGTTAGGTTAGGTTAGGTTAGGTTAGGTTAGGTTAGGTTAGGTTAGGTTAGGTTAGGTTAGGTTAGGTTAGGTTAGGTTAGGTTAGGTTAGGTTAGGTTAGGTTAGGTTAGGTTAGGTTAGGTTAGGTTAGGTTAGGTTAGGTTAGGTTAGGTTAGGTTAGGTTAGGTTAGGTTAGGTTAGGTTAGGTTAGGTTAGGTTAGGTTAGGTTAGGTTAGGTTAGGTTAGGTTAGGTTAGGTTAGGTTAGGTTAGGTTAGGTTAGGTTAGGTTAGGTTAGGTTAGGTTAGGTTAGGTTAGGTTAGGTTAGGTTAGGTTAGGTTAGGTTAGGTTAGGTTAGGTTAGGTTAGGTTAGGTTAGGTTAGGTTAGGTTAGGTTAGGTTAGGTTAGGTTAGGTTAGGTTAGGTTAGGTTAGGTTAGGTTAGGTTAGGTTAGGTTAGGTTAGGTTAGGTTAGGTTAGGTTAGGTTAGGTTAGGTTAGGTTAGGTTAGGTTAGGTTAGGTTAGGTTAGGTTAGGTTAGGTTAGGTTAGGTTAGGTTAGGTTAGGTTAGGTTAGGTTAGGTTAGGTTAGGTTAGGTTAGGTTAGGTTAGGTTAGGTTAGGTTAGGTTAGGTTAGGTTAGGTTAGGTTAGGTTAGGTTAGGTTAGGTTAGGTTAGGTTAGGTTAGGTTAGGTTAGGTTAGGTTAGGTTAGGTTAGGTTAGGTTAGGTTAGGTTAGGTTAGGTTAGGTTAGGTTAGGTTAGGTTAGGTTAGGTTAGGTTAGGTTAGGTTAGGTTAGGTTAGGTTAGGTTAGGTTAGGTTAGGTTAGGTTAGGTTAGGTTAGGTTAGGTTAGGTTAGGTTAGGTTAGGTTAGGTTAGGTTAGGTTAGGTTAGGTTAGGTTAGGTTAGGTTAGGTTAGGTTAGGTTAGGTTAGGTTAGGTTAGGTTAGGTTAGGTTAGGTTAGGTTAGGTTAGGTTAGGTTAGGTTAGGTTAGGTTAGGTTAGGTTAGGTTAGGTTAGGTTAGGTTAGGTTAGGT
>OZ004662.1:20860242-20862217 GCA_963924505.1 Agonopterix alstromeriana
TTAGGTTAGGTTAGGTTAGGTTAGGTTAGGTTAGGTTAGGTTAGGTTAGGTTAGGTTAGGTTAGGTTAGGTTAGGTTAGGTTAGGTTAGGTTAGGTTAGGTTAGGTTAGGTTAGGTTAGGTTAGGTTAGGTTAGGTTAGGTTAGGTTAGGTTAGGTTAGGTTAGGTTAGGTTAGGTTAGGTTAGGTTAGGTTAGGTTAGGTTAGGTTAGGTTAGGTTAGGTTAGGTTAGGTTAGGTTAGGTTAGGTTAGGTTAGGTTAGGTTAGGTTAGGTTAGGTTAGGTTAGGTTAGGTTAGGTTAGGTTAGGTTAGGTTAGGTTAGGTTAGGTTAGGTTAGGTTAGGTTAGGTTAGGTTAGGTTAGGTTAGGTTAGGTTAGGTTAGGTTAGGTTAGGTTAGGTTAGGTTAGGTTATTAGGTTAGGTTAGGTTAGGTTAGGTTAGGTTAGGTTAGGTTAGGTTAGGTTAGGTTAGGTTAGGTTAGGTTAGGTTAGGTTAGGTTAGGTTAGGTTAGGTTAGGTTAGGTTAGGTTAGGTTAGGTTAGGTTAGGTTAGGTTAGGTTAGGTTAGGTTAGGTTAGGTTAGGTTAGGTTAGGTTAGGTTAGGTTAGGTTAGGTTAGGTTAGGTTAGGTTAGGTTAGGTTAGGTTAGGTTAGGTTAGGTTAGGTTAGGTTAGGTTAGGTTAGGTTAGGTTAGGTTAGGTTAGGTTAGGTTAGGTTAGGTTAGGTTAGGTTAGGTTAGGTTAGGTTAGGTTAGGTTAGGTTAGGTTAGGTTAGGTTAGGTTAGGTTAGGTTAGGTTAGGTTAGGTTAGGTTAGGTTAGGTTAGGTTAGGTTAGGTTAGGTTAGGTTAGGTTAGGTTAGGTTAGGTTAGGTTAGGTTAGGTTAGGTTAGGTTAGGTTAGGTTAGGTTAGGTTAGGTTAGGTTAGGTTAGGTTAGGTTAGGTTAGGTTAGGTTAGGTTAGGTTAGGTTAGGTTAGGTTAGGTTAGGTTAGGTTAGGTTAGGTTAGGTTAGGTTAGGTTAGGTTAGGTTAGGTTAGGTTAGGTTAGGTTAGGTTAGGTTAGGTTAGGTTAGGTTAGGTTAGGTTAGGTTAGGTTAGGTTAGGTTAGGTTAGGTTAGGTTAGGTTAGGTTAGGTTAGGTTAGGTTAGGTTAGGTTAGGTTAGGTTAGGTTAGGTTAGGTTAGGTTAGGTTAGGTTAGGTTAGGTTAGGTTAGGTTAGGTTAGGTTAGGTTAGGTTAGGTTAGGTTAGGTTAGGTTAGGTTAGGTTAGGTTAGGTTAGGTTAGGTTAGGTTAGGTTAGGTTAGGTTAGAGGTTAGGTTAGGTTAGGTTAGGTTAGGTTAGGTTAGGTTAGGTTAGGTTAGGTTAGGTTAGGTTAGGTTAGGTTAGGTTAGGTTAGGTTAGGTTAGGTTAGGTTAGGTTAGGTTAGGTTAGGTTAGGTTAGGTTAGGTTAGGTTAGGTTAGGTTAGGTTAGGTTAGGTTAGGTTAGGTTAGGTTAGGTTAGGTTAGGTTAGGTTAGGTTAGGTTAGGTTAGGTTAGGTTAGGTTAGGTTAGGTTAGGTTAGGTTAGGTTAGGTTAGGTTAGGTTAGGTTAGGTTAGGTTAGGTTAGGTTAGGTTAGGTTAGGTTAGGTTAGGTTAGGTTAGGTTAGGTTAGGTTAGGTTAGGTTAGGTTAGGTTAGGTTAGGTTAGGTTAGGTTAGGTTAGGTTAGGTTAGGTTAGGTTAGGTTAGGTTAGGTTAGGTTAGGTTAGGTTAGGTTAGGTTAGGTTAGGTTAGGTTAGGTTAGGTTAGGTTAGGTTAGGTTAGGTTAGGTTAGGTTAGGTTAGGTTAGGTTAGGTTAGGTTAGGTTAGGTTAGGTTAGGTTAGGTTAGGTTAGGTTAGGTTAGGTTAGGTTAGGTTAGGTTAGGTTAGGTTAGGTTAGGTTAGGTTAGGTTAGGTTAGGTTAGGTTAGGTTAGGTTAGGTTAGGTTAGGTTAGGTTAGGTTAGGTTAGG